>JANHGN010005284.1:39608-70494 GCA_024605025.1 Megaceryle maxima | reverse complement strand
AAAATAAATAACAAAAAAAAAAAAATTAAAAAAAAAAAACAAAAACAAAAACAAAACAACTTTGATTAGCAATTTCAGACTGACATTTCAATTGAAAATTAGTTATGACTTACCAAGATACCCTTTTTTTATGAATCACCACACTTATCTTTCCCAGGTTAAAGGAATTCTGTCAAAAACATGCAGTGCTTTTTTCCTATATGTTTGTAAGTTCACCTCAAGATGTAATTCTACAAACATTGTTCAGCGCAGTTTTGCTGAAATTAATGGAATATTTACAATGGAAAGGACTCAAATTGCAGCTCTACTTATCTAGAAACATCAGGCAGCAAAGGAAATTACTTTAATGGGACAATTTTGAGAATTTTCATCATTTATGATTTCTTTTTGATAATAGAGCCCTCTGTACGTTTTTTCAAACAGCAGGCCCAGTTTTTACTATGGAATTTATCTGTCTCTTCTATTGCTCTTTTACGTGAAGGCTGTATTTTCATTCTTGGAGCTAGTGGAGCTAAAGAAGTAAAGGGGAATGCCAGTAGTGTTGCCAACGATTTTCTTTTGTAATAAGGATAGTTACTAAGGCACTATCATGAAAGAAGGAAGAACATGACTTGCTTCTTACTTTGCCTAAAGAAGTTTAACCCCACATATCTAATGCCTTAGAGAAGAGGAAGAGATAATGGGGCTATAGGTTCAATTGCATGGAGAATGCATTACACATCTGTCTAACTGAAGCTCATACAGAAATCCTCCATGGGAGACCCAGGGTCTTGGAAACACTGTTCTGTGGGAGAAATGGCTTAGATTCTGTGTTATGTGGGGTAAACATCTCGGTGGTCAGAGCACGATCCAAGAGAAGAGAAGTTTCCTGTTTCGATTTTACATACAGTGACTATTTCATCTAAAATGGTAGGAAAAGACAACTTGCTGGCCTTCTAGGATAATGTCATATCCACAGTATAGTTCTTGCATGCTCTTCTTCCATGAATCTGCTCTAACACAAAGTGTGACCTGATGTGGCGAATTTCCCAGGAATAAAAAGCCATACCTATCCCACAAAGTTAAGGACATAGTAGATTCAACATTTTAGTGATCTGGATATTACTAAATTCAATACTTTAGCAATCTTGTGAGCCATGAGAAAAGGAGGAGGAAGAAAAAACAGTAAGATCTGGAGAGCACCTTACCTTTGTATCTTTGGCGCTCTGCAAATGTAGTTATTTTAGGTTGCAACAGGATCAAGACAGTTCAGGAATATACAGACCATCTTTGTCTACTGTAATAACTTCTGGAAGTATGTTGTAGTGAACTTTTCATCAAGATTTGTTCTTCCTTGACCTTCTTGCATTGGAGATTTTCCGATTTAAGCTTTTTAAGACATTTTTCTAACCTGAAGTTTCTTATATGAATTTTTGAGAGGGAAAGAAAAAGGATAAAACATTAGAGTTAATTCTTCTGATTTGGCCTCACAGCCTCTAGACTGTATGCTTGGTAGAGGGTTATACACATTATTACCTTGTTGCTATTTTAGTTTACAGTGCTAGAATTGCTTATGTCAGAATTTCAATAGAGAGCAGTAAGTTTCCATACTGAATACAATGTCTGTGGAGTGTTTATTTGCCAAGAAAAAAAAAAAAAAAAAAAAAAAGAGGATTTTTCTAATAAGAATATTTTAAAAGAAATCCCTGAACAAGACAAGGTTTTGATCATGGTTGGTTTTGCTGTGGACAACTGACATCACTAACATAACACATCTGCAGAAGGGTTTTTTTGTAGTTAAGTTCTGCCTTAATAAGTGAGTCTGAAGGATAACTTATGGCTTCAAGCTTTTTTTTTCCTACCGTGTTATTTTGTCTAATAAAAGGACTTTACCTCCTCCAGTCGGTATGGCCTCCATTGAGGTTGTAATGTATCTGTGGATACATTATCACTGCTTCTGCTTCTGTGAATGAACAATTCCAAAGCAGCTACAAAGAATTTATTTGCTGATAACTCACCTGCTATTAAAGTGGTTCCAAATAAAGTGAAATGGCAGACACACTGGCTCTTGGAAGCTCTTTCCAACTATAAAAGGAAATCTGTGTGTACTCTGCAGCACTGAAGATGCTTTTCAGATGCACCATATTTAATTATATTAGTTTTAATTAGACTGCATATGTAAAGTTGCATCTGTGTGTCACTGTTAGTCTGTTTTGAGGCATTTTCAGCCAATACCAAAACATCATTTGCATTCATTTAAATGTGTTAACTTTTTGCTTGCTGGAATAATCAATATGGAAGAACATATATAACTTAGATATTAATGTGTTGTTATTGTCATATGGCACCATATGCTGAAAGTGAAGTAGCCTAAGAGACAATTATGCAAGGGAAGAAAAAAGGAAATTGCACTGAAGAATTATTTCACTCTTAAATAAATCTTTCTGAGAATTCCATTTATATTTAGTTAAATTCCTTTAGAGTACTTATTTTCCAAGACAATCTTTGCAAGCTTTGGATGTTATGGATTGCTATTCTACCCTTAATGTTTGTTTTCTTTATGATCTTTTCATTTTTATTTCTTCATGCTTCACGGAGCCCATTTTCTTTTTCTACGTCTTTCTTTCTGTTCTGAGCTTAACTCAGTTCTAAGGCAACAGAGGATTAATTGTTCATTACTGGTGAAGCTACAGGTTTGAAAGAAATGTCGATTAGCTATTGCAAAGTTCTTATTAGGAGAGAGCACAGCGTCTTCTTTAGTTAATGGCAGGGTACTTGCAAGAGGAATTACAATCTGGGACAGAAACCTCAATGAACAGAAATCATCAAGATCATGGCCATTGACTTCTAATTCCAGAAGTGATTATTTTTCCTATGCTTAGTTACAGCATTCCCTTTTAATTTTTATTATTTCTCTATTCTGGCCTAACTTGCGGCTAATCACTTCCAGTTCGATTGTATTTATAGAGACAGAAGGAAGAACTTTGCTGTGTACTTTTAATTTTAAGATATGATAATTCTTTCAGCTTCTTTGATCAGTAGCAATAAAATTAATCGAATGAGAAGAATGGGGTTTAATTAAATGATTTTAATAAGTGAAATGTACTTTTGCGCAATGAGGGGATGCAGTGGTTGTTAAATAGCAATAAGAAAATGTGTCCATGTAGAGCAGCTGCTAAGATTGACTGTAAATACTGGAGCAAAACATTACTAGAGTGGAAATATGCTGGTCTCAGGAGAAAAGCATACATGGAGCATGGTGTTAGACTGACTACTCTCAATTTTAGTTGACATTCTTTGTGATCCTGAAAGCAAGTCACCAGCCATCCTCTCTTGACTTTCTTTCTTTAAAAGGAAAATAATACTTTTCTCTGACTATGGCAATTAGCAAATCACCATTTAGAAAGCAATTCAAAGATAAGAAGCAATGAACATGGAGTGGTATCAACCAGAAAACTGTAGATCCAAGTCTAATATAAAATTTTTTGAGTCAGAGCCTGATGACTGTTTACTGCAGCCAAGTCAAACAAGAATGACTAATAGCCGATTTTCAGATCTGGCATAAGGTTCTGTTTCCTATTCTTTTCCTGATGAATAGAAGATGGTAACATTTCAGCACCAAGTTTTCTATGTGCCTTTATGGGAATGCTTCACTTAGTGGAGAAAGTCTGGCCTGGATGTGCCTGTAGGATCAACGTGTGCTGAGCACATTCAGTGTCAGTAGGACACTACAGAAGGAGATGGAGGAAAAGGATGCTCTTTCTGAGAACTGATCATGTATGATTAGATTCCATAAGAGATGTAAGTGCCTGGAATGTGTCTGGTTTTCATTTGGGCAGCATAAGGCAAAGCTGACACCTAGTACACATAATCAAAGATGGACAGACTCTGAGACTGAGAGAGCGAGTTTATTTCTTTCTGTCATATCCAGGAAAAATAACTGACTTAATTTGAGAAGAGCTTGCAGCCTGCATTCAGTATTACATAGCTGGACTTCAAACACAGTACGAGTGGGAGTCAAAGGGTCTGGGAACCATGGAGAGCCTCACAGGCTGGCTGTCCAGCACCAATGGAAGTTTAAAATGGAAGGTTTTAATCTGAAACCCTTAGCATATGTCTCATGTCTCAGAGCAGCAAACCACTTCTCCTTTCCACTTAGCACTTAGGGATGAAAATTCCCCTATGGAGGACAGATGCCTACCACCCTTCTTTTGGGAGAATGGGCATAGGAGTAGAATGAGGCTGGGTCTTCTGATACTATGCTGGTAGCACAGCTCCCCACTTTTTATATATTGATCTGAAAGTTGGAGTGCTGGTCAAGGAAATGGAGAGACTTAGATTAAATTCTTTCATCAAGACAGAAGCTCTGATGTATGACAGCACTTCTAACTCCTGCAGAAGCCATGGCATTATGTAGGAAATAATTCAAACTGTAGGCTAAAATGAGAAGAGAGAGCAGATTTCTGTTTCCCATTCTCAACATTGCTAAATTTTAGAATAAGCAATAACCACCAAATAAAATGATGAAAAGAGTATTCTTTTTCATGCTTCCTCCTCTGTCCCAAAGCTTGCAGAGATAAAATTTCTAGTTGAGATTTTTAGGGAGAGTTGCTGTCTTAAGAGACAAACAGATAATAATTGCTTTTGCTGATAGCCAATAAGATTAACAGGATAAAGAAAGCATTGGGACAAACTGCCTGTATTAATCCACACTGTACGAGAACATTTTGTGATGTCCTTCTGGATGAGACGTGCTTATAAAACAGTCCTTTCCAGGCTTCTTTCAGATCCACATCATCCCCTAAACCACAACTTTGAACTTTGGGTTACATGTATAACACTGATGGCCTAGCTGAATATAGTGACTGACTGGAGCTCGTGTAAATTAATTACTCAGGCTAATTAGCAGAAGACAAAAGCACAAAATGAGAGAAAACATATTCCAGGCATGCTAAATTAATAACTTCTAACATTGCTACATAGGAAAAGTGAGAAGTACTGCAACACTGAGGAGTGTGTTGTACCTTACAGAAGTAAAGGCAAAAGAAATGAGAAACAATTTGCAGGTAGGATGTAGGAAATGTGGATTAAAAGATCAAATGCGATCTGCAGCATTTTCATTCCAGAGACCTCAAGAGCTGTATTCATACATCAAAAATATAATTTTGAAATAGATTTCAACATACTAACATGAAATTCTAGATATGTATATACAAAGGTTGTATTCTTGGTTCCTTCAGCAAACTGACCACTCTTCCAAGAAACACAGCTTCCCTGGTCTTTTATGGGTAGCTTTTAATGCCTCCTAGGAGAAAATTTAACTTCATCCAGACTGAACAAGAAATAAAGAAAACTTCAGTGCCTAGCATTTGCACAAAGCATTTTGGAGAGAATTGTGACCTTACCTCAGTGGAACAAAATTCCAGCTTTTGTATTTATGGAGACCAGAAAAAAGGCTCACAGTTCTTGTCCTAAAAAAGACAGTCTTCCTTCTTAGAGGACATAACTCCAGATTTGATTAGGTCTAATAATGAGGTCAAATGATTGTTTTAGGCTGGTAGCTAATGTAAACCAAATCTATTTATTATTTTGGCAGTGGCTCCTGGAACAAAGTTAATGACCATTACAGCATTTATAGTTAGCTAATCAGGAATGGTGCTTTCTTGTGCAAAAAGGCAAAAGTTAGTAATCAATCATCATCATCCTCATCATAATAGTGCTGCTAAATGAGCTTCTTAAAAGGAAGAGCAACATGGCTATTAACCTTAACCATACCTTGAAAATAGATTTCTTCTTACAAAGGACTCTACTGATATGTGAGTTGCAACCTTGATAGCTTCTTGAAGAATAAAGGAGGTTGAAATACTAAGCGAGGGCACAACCCATATTTAGATTCTTTGCTTCAGTCTTTTAAAATAAAACTGAATACTGAAAAAGAGAAAAATCAAAGCCTGCTATTTTTTTAAATAGCAGCTGAAAACAGCATTTTGTTCAAGGGACTTGAGTTGTATACAGTCAGTGAATAATATAATTAAATTTCTTTTTTGTGTATTAGTAACATAAGTGTCTAATAGTATATAGATTCCACAAAACTGTATCTTTATAATATCTTCTGATATATATCTTCTTAGTGGCAGCCATGTGCTAACAGAATAGATCAGACTTCTGCAAAAGCTGTTGTGCACATTTGTGCCAGTGATGCTTTTTTTGGAAGTTTGGCTTGGCAGGGAAGATATGAGGAGAGTTATCTTTTGTGGTGCTCATCAAGGTAGAGGTTAGGCATACCATGGGAATGGCTCTCTCTTCCCATCCCAGCACTAGGATGAGATTTGAGATAGCTGGACTGTTGGTTCCTATTCCCTCAAAATTTGCAAAGCTGGTAAAAATATCCTGACCAGCATCTCTGCATAATAGATAAAGGTCATGAAAACATTTTAGTCTGAATACCTGGGGTAAGCCTGGGACCATTCAGTCCTTCAGCACATCTCCCAGGCAGTCTGGCAGACTACACATTGCAGAACAGCTCACCTACCTGCCTTGGCCTGCCAGGCATACATCATATACCAGTGCATCAGAAACCACACCATTATGCCCCCAATCCCATAAACCAGTGTCACCCATATAAGTTTCTGAAAACACCTACATCATGGATGGTTTACTCCCTGGCCTTTCCTGAGCTCAGCAGAGTGTAACATTTAGGACAGAGTTGCCTGCCAGGAATGCTCTTCGCATGCAACTGCACAACTGATTACACAGCTTGAGGTCCCTTGGGAAAATGTATACTTACAGCCACAGCCAGCCTTGCTTAGTCCCACCAAGGTGAGTAGAGACAGCCAAAGGTGGAAGAGCACAGTCTCAATGGCTGCACCCTGCTCTGGTGTGCTCTATGTCTTGACACATGGCATGGGCCCTTGCCTGCATACAGCACACCCAATCAGGCTTTGCTGGCCATGCAGCAAGACCAGGATTACCTAGCAATCACAGCAACCAGTTGCATGCAGATTTGGGAAGACGCTGGACCAACAAAGTGTATCTTATTGGCGATCTCTTTAGTCATATATGTGGCTTATGCTGGTTGTGCCTGCCAGCAACCTCACGAAAGTATTATAGGGCCATTCTTCATCTTACAGACACTCTAGAAACAAAGGTCACAGACCACATGGGATGTTTCAGTCATGGTGACTAATGATAGGGAATTTCATTTCATGTTGAGGGTTCAGCATGAAAGTGCTTGACATACAACTATTTGTGCCAAAAATAGACAAGACTATGTGGCCTGAAGAATTACTGAATGTACCATCATTTTATTTGAGGCATTCCTATTAAAAGCTTTCACCCAGAAGACAGAGCAATCCATGGTTGAAATCTGGATAGTCTGTGGCTAACTCCTATTGCCTCAACAGCGCCCTCAGCTCAGGCACTCCTCTTGTAGGGCCCCTGCCAAAGACAGTCTCTTGGTTTTCTGTGTACTTTGTTTCAAGACCCACTCTTGGCCACAACCTTGGCCACTGTTGAGATATGGAAGTGCCAGGCTGGCTGGCTGGGTTCCATCCAGAAAAAGGTCATTCATATCTTAGGTGGACAGGATACTAGGAAAATCTTGCTGAGATGATGGAAGAGTTACTTAATGAGGGTTGTGCACAAGGGAGAGCTAGGTGACATGCTTGGTCAGATTGCATCTGGTAGTGTACAAGCCTGGTGCATTCTCTTAGGATGATGGTTGCACAAGGGCACAGCTCTTCTGAGCAGTCAGTGAGACCAAGATGTGCATGTACCCACCACAGAGGCTTGGAACCTTACACTGTAAAGCTTCTCAGGCAAGACTAATTTTTTTTTCATCTGTGTGCAATGTCTAATCTGGTGAGGCATTTCTTCTGAGTTGCTGCCTTTAGGCACTACCCACACACAAATGAGTGTCTATTAATAATGATAATATTTAGTGAAATAATCTTGTTCAAATTTTTATTTGTACATTTAAAATAAATTATGAAGAAATGCAGATATTCAGTTGATTTCACTGAGTATACACTATTGACCAGCAAAAGAAATACGCTTTTACACATACATTCCTGTCACACACACAAAAAATACCACTTCTCATATAAGCAACTTTTACCCATGTACTGCAATTGACCTAACATGCAGTAAAGATTTAAAAGCAGAACTTAAATTGTAGCTGGAAGAAGGAGATTGTTTTTATAATTGATTTATCACTACTACAGCTATACAATTAATTACAGATTCTGGACACTGAAGATATGAAAAAGTTCCTAAACCTATTACAAATTAGCCTTTCTCACTGCCTAGAATACTTAACTATGCAAATGCTTTCTTGTTAAAGTGTTTTAAAAAAATAAAAGTCAACAAAGGCTTTTATGTCTGAAAATATTAATCAGTTTTGGAAAGTAACTGTTCCAATGATTCTTAACTGCAGAATACATCTGTTTTTTTAGTAAGCGCATGGCAGCTATAAAGCATATGTATATCACATTCTGTGCTTTAGATGAGTCTTTTTAACCTGTCTTTATCTTACCTTTCAGAGAGGGATAAACAGGTTCATCCCAGGCCTTTTCAAGGGCTGGATAAAAGCAGATATAGTATCCTGCTTAGTATCTGTTCAAAGTCAGTAATATGTCTCTACTCATCTGTTTAATGGATAGAGGCAAAAGATCAAGTCCTAAAGGAAATGGTGTCATACTTCTTATGAACAGAAAGAATTTTACTATTTACAAGGTAAAAATACTTTATTTCACATGGAGAAACAGTAAATTTCACTGACAATTTCACCAAAAGTTTTAATAAGGTAGAAAATGAAAACCCGAACTGGCAACAAAGCTGAGGAACAACAGGACAATTTCATTGGGTAGGTTCATCAGCTTGGTATGTATGAGGAGTAAATTCTATTTACTCTCTGCTTTTTCATACTTAAGTGCTTTGTCTGAGCATATGGATTCTGGTCATAATATTGCTGGATAATAAAATGGCAGGAGTGAGGAAAGAAAAAAGATTGGTTTTGGAGCTTTAAATAAGAAGTGAAAAATTATTATCAAAGTCACTGTATTGGGTTTGCATGGCAAGGTTTTGGTAGTGGTGGAGCTACAGGGATGGTGGCTTCTGTGAGAAGCTGCTAGAAGCTTCCCCTATGACAGACAGAGCCAATGCCAACTGACTCCAAGTCAGACCCACTGCTGGCCAAGGCTCAGCTCATCAGTGACGGTGGCAGCACCTCTGTGGTAACATGTTTAAGAAAGGGGAAAAAAGCTGCTGCACAACAAAAATTGCAGCCAAAGAGAGGAGTGACAATATGTGAGAAAAGCAATATTGCAGACACCAAGGTCAGTGAAGGAGGAGGAAGGGGTGCTTCAGACACTAGAGCAGAGATCCTCTATGATGAAAACCATGGTGAGCCAGGCTGCCCCCTGGCAGCCCATGGAGGTTAACAGTGGAGCACCACACTCTGGAGAATACCTGAAGAGGAGGATGTGACCCTGTGAGAAACCTGTGCTGGGGCAGGATCCTGGAAAGGACCTGTGGGGACTCCCACTGGAGCAGTCTCTTCCTGAAGGACTGCACCCCATGGAAGGGACTCATACTGGAGCAGTTCATGAAAAACTGCAGCACATGGGAAGGAGTCATGGTAGAGAAGTTTGTGGAGGACTGTCTCCCATGGGAGGGATCCTATGCTGGAGCAGGGGAAGAGTGTGATGAGTCCTCCCCCTGAGGAGGAAGGAGTGTCAGAGACAACCTGTGATGAACTGACTGCAACTCCCATTCCCCATCCTCCTGTGCCACTGGCAGTGAGGAGGTAGAGAAAATCAGGAGTAAAGTTAAGTCTGGGAAGAAGGGAGGGGTGGGGGAAAGGTGTTCTTAAGATTTGGTTTTATTTCTCATCATTGAATTCTGATGTGATTGGTAATAAATTAAACTAATTTCCCCAAGTCAAATCTATTTTGCCCATTGCAGTAATGGATGAGTGATCTCCCTGTCCTTACCTTGACGCAAAAGCTTTTTGCTGTATTTTCTCTACCCTGTCTGGCTGAGAAGAGATAGAGTGGCTTGGTGGGCATGTGGCATCCAGACAGAGTCAACCCACCACAGTAGCACATCATAACAAAGGAAACTTAAGTCTCTTTGTTTATGCTACAGATCGATAGTGATAAACAAAATTAAATTTTAAGGTCCCAAACACTCTCAAGCCTGGAGTAATTTCAGAGCATGGCATGTCATTACGGTCTCTGTGGGACGGTAATTACCCTGCTGACAGTACATGTTCTGCGACCAGGAAGGAAACACTGTGTTTCAGTCCTTCTTTTCAGCAGCATCACTGTTTTGTATCAAACAGCCATGCAGAAAATCTGGAAGTGGTCCTCTGACTTGCTGGTTGGTGAGAAGCAAAGTGAATGAGGTGCCTGGTGCCACAGTAGCTGAGCTGCCAGTGAGATGTGTTGGAAAGTCTCCAGCCTTGAGTGGCCTGGTGCTGGGACCTGTGGCACCTGTGATGTATGCTTGCTTCTGGTGTCACACAGGGTGCTTGACACTAGTGACTTAGTGTGCTGGAGAGGTTTCTTCTGGATGTGAGTTTAGGTTGCTTTTAGAGTACCAGGAGCCATATGGTCTGCATACATCCCAGGGTGGCACTTGAGGTGCTTCCTCTGGTGGGATGTGAGGTTGACACTGCACCCCCAGGCTGCCATCTGGCACACTGGTTTACAACATGCACATCCTCCAGCATTTAGATCCCTATGCATATGGGGTGTGTGTCTGGGACCTGCTGCTGACATGAACTTTGCTGCTGGTGAATATGTAGCAGGAACCTGTGGTCCTGGAAACATGCTTGCAGCAAATGAAGCCCCTATAGTTTTCTGTGTACTGCACCAGTCAGTAATGTAGACCAGTGATCCCATGGTCCTTCCTATATGATGCTAATCAAAATAATTTTATTCTGTGTTTATTAATGTCTGCATCTCTTTAGTTTAGATATTATTACCTACCTCCTTTATAGGACACTTTGTGATCTACTGATAGGAGCCATTTTTATTTGGGACCTAAATGAATATTAAATCTCAGTAAGAAGTAAAAGTGGTTATTACTTTCAGTGGGAACTTACTGTATTATTACAATATTTGTTAATTCTTTTAACAGTAGTTGCTTTTCTTTAAACCCAAATGCATCATGTGATAACATGAAGTGCTAAATTTCTAAATGTTGACAGATAGTTGGCTTACAGACAGATATAGATTCTGTAAGTTCATCTTGTCGGAAATCACAAATCAGTTCCTTATTTTAAAGGACTTTATCCTTGCATAATATATATTTTTTAAATGCTAATTTAGCACTTCCATCCTTGGCAATGGAGTTTTTACCCAGTTTTAGAACTTATAACATTCAATATTTACTATGCATGACTAATTCTGTTATGCAAGAAATGTAATACTCTTTTGGAAATTGGAATACAACCCTGGCCCTCATATTTTCAGGGTAAATGTTGAAAATGTGACACAAATAGCATTTCCAAGTATTCAAAAACAAAAACAGTGTTCATTGCATACAATGAATGAAATCAGCTAAGAAAATCAAATATATATAGGCATATGTGATCTTTTCCCATCAATTTCATTACTTTTGAGTCTTAATCTCTTGATTTCTGAGTCACAGGATTGATACAACTGGAGTATTTTGTCTCTTTGAAAATTCCAGTTCCAAGTCAGAGGGAGTTGCATGACTTTTTTTTTTTGCTTTTCATTTTTCTTTCAGGCTGTCAATCAAAGTTTGAAGTACAACATATTTTATATGTCACAGGAAAAGTGAAATGTATTTTAACCACAAAATACAATTGTCTACATGATGGAAAGCAGTCATCTCAAACTTCTACAGATTTGTTCATCAGAGTTCAATATTAGCCCCATGGGTTGTTCTATCACAGAAGAGTATTTGGCCTCAGCTGGTATTGGTGGATGCAGGTTTTGGAAAGCCTTTGGTAGACCTATCTGCCTTTTACAGATGGTTTGAGGCTTTAGCTTTCTTCATCTTCCCCTGCTGTTCAGAGTGCCCAGTGCTTTCTCTGGCAATTATCTAGAGCCTGAATTCATTTATTTTATTTTAAAAGTTTATAGCAGTGAATATATGAACTGATAGGAAGCATCAGCCTAAACATATTATCTACTTGATTAAAGTGTCTTCCAACAGAGTCTTTCCTTTCCCTACACTGTTTTCTATAGTAAGTGACCTAGCTGTTTTGCCGTAAAGGAGAGGCTGCTTTGTTTGTCAGGCTGTCCAGCATTGCAGTCCCTCACAAGGGACATGCTGTGCAGCAGGGAGCTGGGCTGCTGGTTCTTCTGGACAATTGCATGCCAATTGGGAGAATATTGTTCTTTCATAGAGGGCAATGGAGGAAATGGCTGTATTTGCAGGAGGAAGGGGAGGCGGCAGCAGGTAGGAGGGCTGAGAGCAGTGTGAGGGCTAAAGGAGAGCCCCAGCAAAGCACAGACCTGCTGGGAAGGGCAGCCAGGCCCCTAGACCACAGGAGGGACCTTCCCGACTGAGAAGCAATGTGGCCACCAAGTAGGCTGTGCAATGGGGGTTGGGCTGAAAACAAGCCCAAGAGAGTAGCCCCAACCAGCAGTGGCACAGCCATCACAGGGGACATCTGTGGTAATTCTCTTTTGTCCATGTTCTGTTTCATTTTGATTCAGAGGACACTGGGCAGGTTAACCAAGGAGCTATATTCATTTTAGCATTTATACAGACAAAACCTGACATTTGATGTTGAAGGCCTTTGCAATGTCTCTGAGGTACTACCTTCAAGAAGGAGATGTCTCAACAGCTTTGCTTCCTTGCTCTGTTTGTCTCACCGTCTGTCTGTCACCTGGGAACTCCCCTGGCTTGCTTTCTCCTCCATGTGTCTCTAGAGGGGGGTAGAGGAGCAGTGAGTTGCTCAGGGAGAGAGGGAGCAAAACACGTTGGAAAGGAGAGACAGCAACAGAGACAGAAATAGTTCTGCTCTGAAAAAAGAAGATATGCTGTTGGATAGATGTGTTTTACCATGACAAAGGACCTATCACATTAATTCACAAAGGTGAATTAGTATCGGCAATAATAAAAATAAATGACCTGCAAATTCCAGTAATAGGTGTGAGTTTGCCTTCAGGTAAATATTTTACTCATTTTATGCATTTTGACTTCCAGCTGCGGGACCATACGGTAGGCACTTCAGATTCCCAGGCAGCCCAAGCACCTTGACTAAATTTGTAGCCATATCTAGAATTACTGCTAAATTCAATGTCAGTTTATTTGCAAAGACTGGAATATTCAGTCATACAAAGTTTGCATAATTTTGCATGATAATGTCTACCAAAAAAGCTATATGCAGGAGAATATTCAGTGAGTGAAGCCCATCTGATCAGTGCACTTTCACAGACTGTTTTGCATGTGGAGAACTTTTTCTGTCAAAACACACATCTCTGAGCTCAGTTAAAGCTTCAGTAACTTCCATAAACTATTCATAGAGATAGTCTTATGCAACTCCACGTGCTCAAAGAATAGAGAAGCAGGGGGAAATATCAGCATGAGAGCATTCATTATGATACTTAGTAATTGTTCTTTGTAGTGATGGGTCGAAGGTAGTGTCATTAACTTGAACCACATAAAGGACCTGTGGTAAATGTAAGAATTAGTGAAAATAATATTTTGCAAACATGCTACTAAAGCAAGAGATCATACAGAAGAGTGTTTGGGGTGAAAATGTAAGTATATAAGCCTGAAGGCTAGAATGTAAGTATTTGTAAGTATGTGTTTGCAGTAATTTGTATTTCCTCTTTTACAAGTCATTTTAACATGTATCAGCATTTCCTTTTTTTTTATATTAATCACCTCTTTATTCCTTCTGAAGTGAATAGTGCTATGTATTACCTTTGCCCTTGATTTCAGTATATTTTCTGTAATGAAAGTCAAATTGATTCCCAGAATGTGTCCCCTGGGGAGTTTCTATACAGAAGGTCTGAATATGGCTATATATGGAATTTCCTTCCCGATTAGAAGCTGTAAGTGCAAAAAGCTAAGATAAAACTATGGTTCAGTAAATGAAAACTGCCAGTGCTATCATGTTCATGCTGCAAGAGCTTTAGATTAATGCAATGTACTTCACAAACAACTATTTGGCAGTTGCAGCTTCCTGTTAAGTATCATGCCCCCTCTGAGACATAGATTATTAATATTTATCAATTCTGACATGCCATGGGCCTCCTTGGCAGAATAATATGGAAGCTGCCATCATCTGATAGTCCTTTGCTGTCACAATTTAAATGGGACTGCTTAATTGCTTATTGGAAGTTGTCAGTGGACAGCATTTTTGGTATGGAAGTCTTCACTTTTTAATTCAGCTGCTGTCTTTGGTTCTTCCTCGACCTTCCCTCTCTTTGAGTTCGAAGTTAACAAAGTTTCCTCTAACACTGCACAAAGAAAAGGAAGAAAATTATTAGGATGAAGGATTTTATTCTCTTTTACAGACTGTAGCACTTTGATGCTGTTACACATTTTGTGATTTCCCTCTTACTGTCTTTCCTCTGGAGTCAAATGTCCTCCAAGGCATTTGATAATTTTAGATTGTGTAATGGGAATGTCAGTTTTAGACCCCAAGGCCTGTACCTTTCCAAACATTCTGTGTAAGGCCAAGTAAGTATATCTTTATATAAAGGACATAATTTGTAGGTCATAAATTGAATAACTCAGTAATACACCCTTTCCTTTGAATCTAGCATATTCAGTGGGACAGGTTGGGACACAAGCTATATTTAGTGCAGTGCAGTAAAAGCAAATCAGTGGAGTGAAGCAGTCAGTCCTGAGGAAACAGCCCCACACTACAAACTTTGTGAGGGTAATGTTTCAATTTAGGTTTGCTCCTGTGGGTCAAGTGCCTTTTGCAGTTGGAGCAGTTAGGTGAGCACTGGGAGCATATGTTCCCATTTGGTCCATCTCGGACTGCTGCATAAGTCCAAGCATGCTATATGGGTGTGGTCTGGAGATAGGCACTTGTAAGCCCAAACTCAAATAATAAGTGTATCACAGCTACTATATTTGTGAAATGCCACAAATGCATCAAATGACCCAGAATATGCACAACACCCTGTCTGGCATAAGTAGAAGGAAGCAACAGAGAAGGATAAGAGAGCTTACTACTCCTTTAGCTGTATACATGTCTGACTGATATTGAGCATGGGTGAAGGATGCAAAAGCAGTACTCAGAGTGGCTTGATTATTAACTCTGTTCTAGAGCTTACTCTTTTCAATGCCCTGATACTGCTCAGGAGTAAGCCATATATTTCATTTTCTCTACACTCTCCTTTTACAGATAGGCTTCATTCCTTCATTTCTGAGTGAAGTCCTAGAGCATACCCTGTTTGGATTGGATCAATAAGGCTCTTACTGAGTAACTATGCTACTCAGCAGATCCCCTCCTACAGATTTGTCTTTAAAGCCTTGTTAGAATCACTAAATGATACAGCAATTAATGACAGCTTCTTCAAAATAAGTATTCTGTATTTGCCCACAGGCACAGAACAAACTATATAACTATAAACTATATATATAACGCTGAAATATCAGAAAGTTTACACATGTATTAATTATCCTTAAACTAATAGCTTTTCCTTGATTGCATAGGTAAGTATTGCTGGTTTCAAAGCACCCCCTTGTGCAGGCACTGGGTAAGACAAGTTGTACAAGAAGCTTCTGTCTCCCTGACCTTGGTCACTTGGTTAGAATCTGCATTTTTCATGTCACCCACCCTGCTTCGTCTGCCACAGAGGTCTTTTGTTCAGTGGGTCATGTCCAAAGACCTCCTGAGGTTTCAAACTGTGCTACTGAACCTAAACAATTTGGTTTAATATAGAGGGAGCTAGTCTTCAAACTGTAGAGTCCCTTTATTGTCCATTTAAATACTGGAAAAGTGAAATTTGAAAATCTTCCATAAATGTGGCTAAAGTCCATCTGGAATTAAGCAATATGAATCTCAAAAAAAGTTCATATACCGTCAATAAGTTTTTATAAATATTCTTCACAGTTGGTTAAAAAGCTGAAAAATTAAGACTTGAGTTTTCCAAAGTGACTAGTGACTTCATTCATTGCATTCTCTCCTGTCCACTTGGAGATGACTTTATCGAAACCTAATTTAAAAAGCGTTTTTTTCTGGAATTCAGGGTTCTCTGAGAGCACCATGAATTGGGGATCACAGATATGAAAACTCTCAAAGTCTTTAGTAATTTTTGAAAATCTTGTCTGTATTACATAAAATGATTAACATTTAAAATTATTTAAATAATGCTTTTGTAAGGAAATAAAAATTGCTTCAAAGACAGTAATAACTGTATGTTTGACTTGTGTTAAATCTACAGTTTGCATCCTCTGATTGGACATCTCTGTCAATGGCAGTGTTCGGATGAGCTGTCTCCTTGACAGAAATAGTACACTTTTATTGGGAAAAAAAAATCCATTCCTTTTTACTTTTTCAGATTTGAATGTTGAAGTTGTTCTGGAAATGTCCAGACTTTGGGTTACCCCAATTTCTTTCCTTTATTGCTTATACATTTAATAGAAATGGAAGAGTGTTTTCTTTGAAGAGATAAATAAGGCTTTCTTCATTATTCATGGTGTCTCAGGTATTAATTTGATGGTCATTTAATTGCTATTGGGTGAAATTAGATTACAAACAGGTGAGAACAGACAATGCATTATAAAAAAGAAGCTGGGATATCTGCAAGTGTTTCAAGTGCTCCCCAAGGCACCCTACATTGTTCATGCTCCAGAGAACTGAGAAGTGCCAGAATACCACTGTATACAAGTTTCAGCACAAAGGCACCTTCCTACCTATGATGAACCTCATTACCTACACAAACTTTTTAATCTGTAGGATGCATATGAATATATATCCTATCAACACCCACATTGCCTGTCTCTTCATTTCCTTGGTCTTCCCAGCTTACCCTCATTTGATATGTCCTTCCTCTCTTTCCTCCCACGGTGCTATGCTACTGGCAGAACCCCATCCCTTATTCTAACTCCTCCCCACATTCATTGTGCTCCAAGCACTGCTGACAAAGCAGCAAAACAAATAGCTGGTAAACGTGGGCACAGCATTCATTTCAGATTAAACATAACTCCTGTAGATTAGCTCAGATGTAAAGTATGGTGTTATGTAAATACCATTTCAGATGCTAAGTGTATAACAGACTAAGTACACGTGAATTTTAGAATTTGATAAAAGTGCACATTCCCTGTGAAAGGTGCTGGATCTACGCTTGAAAAAATAAAATAAAATTTGTAGGAGAGTCCGTTGTGCTACATAGTGTTACTACACCAGAGTTGAAGACAAAACTTAATCATTAATGCATGAAATAGAGATTTTAAGTTGTGATGAGTGGAGATCTGATGCAACTTTTACTGCAGAATTGCTGCTGCTGACTCTACAAAATACATTGCATAAACAGCTGTTAATCTGTTCACTGTTTATCTTTTAACATTCATTTGTTTAGTAATCAGTTCTCATTTGTTCTATATATGGTACAGCTTCCTTTTTATAACAACCGCATTTAATGAACATTTGGAGGCATGAAAGTATTACTGAAATTATTGTTTAACTATTCTCCTGCATTATTTTTGTATCTGTCATTTGAATAAAAGAAAAAAAAAGGTCATTAAATGTAAAGTAAGGAAGGTTTAGGTTCTCTGTCCTCTTCCTGAGCTGGTAATTTGTAATGGAAATTCCTGTGACCATACTTAACACTCTATTGAGCTCCTTTAAGTAATTCATTTTCTCAGTTTATACTGTCCGTTCCTTTTTGTGATTCACTGATGTCAACATGTCAAATTTGATTCACTCTTCCATTTTGCTCTGTATCATACTAGAGACCTTTAGGTAATGTGCTGAGAGAGTCTCTTGCAGATCTGATAGACTAAGTGCATTTTGAGATTTTTAGGAAATTACAGTTTACAAGATATAAAGTTTTGTCAGGTGTTCTGGGTAAATGTGGGGATCAGTGGTCATTAAAACCGATTTGTATGAAGATAATTATAATTCCCTTCTGGAGTACTTTTGTTTAATTGTCATCTTAATTCCTTTTTTCCAAAAATTCTTGTCTTTAACAAGACCATTTTATTATAGTAAGTGTTCCCTGTTAATTATTCATGCTTCAGCCTTGTCTGGCATCCTGAAATGAATGAATAAACAGAACAAACACTTTTCTTTATAGGAAAGCATAGGTGAAAATATAGCTGTGTAATGAAACTTCACTAGCGTTAGGGCACAATGATGAATAGGGCAAATACCCTTGGATTGGACAGTCCTTTGTCCTTGGTCAGTCTTTACTGGTGACCTTGACCTGCACCTGTTGCAAGGAGTCTGTGAGTCTGTCAAGTACAACAGTGGGCAGACAGTAAGGGCTGCTCATTAAAACTGACTGCTTGGATCAGATGCTGCTCCAGAAAAGGGAAATTCCCAGTCAGTTCCACCCGATTCAGACACAATGCCAGGTGGGTTGGGGAAATGAATAAAGCAAGAAGCAACTAATTGTCTAAATGTGCCAAGCATTTTACAGATTTGCACAGTGTAAATGTTTTAGACATACTGTTTTCAGATGATTGATTAATCAAAATAGCTGCAAGTGAGTTTGATATGTGTCACCAGCCATGTAAATAGATAGATGTGTTAAATTTGCGTTGTCTGTACAAATGCTCAGTTGGGATAAATATACAGAACATGTTAGAAAGGTATTTCTGCAAGGCATTTTCATTGGAAAAGGCTTAGCTGTGAACAAAATGTGCATGTTCCTAGATTTAACCCCACTAACAGTTTTTCACCCTCTTTTTGTGTGTGTTTCTTTCTCTCTTCCAGTGCCACCTTGGGCCTTAATAGCCATAGCCATAGTTGCAGTCCTATTAATCCTTACCTGCTGCTTTTGTCTCTGTAAGAAATGCTTGTTCAAAAAGAAGAACAAGAAGAAGGGAAAGGAGAAGGGAGGGAAGAATGCTATTAACATGAAAGATGTTAAAGATTTAGGGAAAACCATGAAAGACCAGGTAAAGTACCTCTCCTTTTCTTGAACTCCTGAGTTGCATTTGAAGGTATCTGTTTGATGTGTCTCTAATTCTGCTTGTTGCCTCAATAGTGTCTTTATGAAGAGGTGACTGATAGGCAGCATCTTCTTGGTGGTATCACAAAAGATGAGTCTGAGTGTGGAATCACTGATAAAGCAGTCATCCGGTTTCCTTGCTCTGCTAAAAAAAATGAGCAGGCATATAATGACTCATCTGGAAGGGGCAAGTTTATAATTTTGTCCCAAATACGATGGAAATTTGTGCAGTTCTCACTGTTCTTTTTTCAAGACTTCTACTAGGACCCAGTACAGTGTTTGTATATCTTTTTAGCAGTATTACTGAGCTTACATGTTGAACAACAGCAGCTCTGAACTGTAAACCTCTTTTATACAAAAGGAAAAGTTCAGCAGAGAAAATAACAACAGTATCAAAGAAAAAAATTGGAAGCATAGAAACAAATGAAAACAAACAAAAAGAAAGAGCACAAGAGCATGCAATATAATGATGCTGGGAGAATTAATTTTATACTAGAGAAGAGGAGATTAAAGATAACAAGCCATACTTGTAGCTGTAAGTCAACTAAGTAACTTGGAGGAAAAGTTCAGCATAATGCCCTTTGAGAAGCGTAATTTTGAGAAGGCCAGAATAACTTGTTCTTCAGATCTGCTCCATGGAAGACAAGCAGAATGTTGTAGTACCTAATCCTCGGGGCCATAGACTTGATTAATATGTTCCTGAAGGAAAATAAAGCTTTTTTAACAGGGTTTTAGTATTGTCCTTCCTGGAACAAATTGTGAGAAAAAGCAGAATAATGGGGAAATAAATGTGAAATGTCCATGTGTCCTCACTGTGTTGCCAGATTTCCGAAGCTAAGACAAAGAGCTATATTTTTAAACAGAATGTGCTGAACAAATTCAGAAAATTGCTTTGCAAAACATCTTCAGTAAGAGCAAATAACTGTAAAGCTATTGCGTCATCAAGTCTGTGCTCTAAAGACCCCTGGTAAGGTTGAGCCAGAGCATTCAGTGAGCACTTATACAGCTAAAGAGAGGGGATAAAAGCATGTTCAGGAACAAGCAGTTTCTTCAAGTTGAGATCTACTGTAAAAGAAACCTGGGCTAAAGGCAGGTTATTAAGAAGTACAAGACAAATCTGGCAACTTGAGGACTAGGACCAGCTGATCCTGAGCAAGATCCAAGAAGAGAAGCCTGGAGCACAATAGCTAAGACACCCATGGAGCAGTCCAGAACAAGTGATGAGATACTGTACAGTGATGGAGCAGCCACTAGTGTGGCTCATCAGACAGTCTTAAGAGTCCTATAACAGGTTAGCATGGTTCTCCAGGCACAAAAGGTGTGATGGGGGAAGAATAAAATCAGGAGAGTGTATGAGGAAGCCTTAAAGTCTGATGACTAACGGCAACTGGATCACAAGTGGAGTCTGAAAGAATCTCAAATAAGGAGAGGAAAATAATGGATAAGCTTCAAAGGTATATAACCTATCAGAGCTATTTCTAGTTTCCATTATCAGACAAGCGGACCATTTTTGTTGTACTTGCTCAGTAGATAATATGGAAAGAAAATAGCTGAAAATGCAGTTGTTGTATTCCTATTCATGCTACTCATTTGCAGTAGCCATCCCAGATTGCCTTATTGCAACTAACAGAGTCCTACACAGGTAAAAAGAGCAAATGGCTGGAGATTCTTGTATCCACATTGGAAGCAGAGCACTTTAGATACTGCTCTGGTGCACAGCTTCAACCTTGGTTCCGCCTGGAGAGAAGATGCTTCATGTGCCACACTGGTATACTGGAGTGCATGACACCAGGACAAGACAAATTCACACCTGACAGCCTTGTCAGTACACAAAATCACTAAGGTGCATGTGACTGTTCCAAGGTTAAGAAGATTAGTGAGGCTGAGCTCAAAAAACAACAGAGCAGAAATTCTTATTTCTCCCGTAAAGAAGATTTTATGCTGATTTTGTTTTCTCCACATTATGAATGTGAAACAAACGCCTTTTCTCTGAGCACTGTGATTTAGCGTTCATAAATTCCCTATTTTGATTTATAGACTTTGTTCTGGGCTATTACTATTAAATAATTGTGAGATTTACCCTCAGCAATACATGGAAAATGAGATCAGAGCATGTTGGGTTACCCTGGGCTACTGTTAGCCAATTCCTTCCATCAAATCAGGAATACTTGGAAGAGGTGTTTGATTATGCTCGTGTAAAAATTGAGATGTTTGTTATGTTCTACCAGTGATAACAAGCCTACTATTTTGTTTCAGGATGAATAATGTGCAATTTGTTGATTTATATTTATGTGGAATTTGTTCCATATCATGTAAGGCCATTGTTGTATTTGCAATATATTATTAAGTGAGTTTAATTCTATTCATTAGGACCTGGATAAATGACCATGGATTCTTGGAAAATCAATATTTTAAATGCAAAATTACATTATGTAGTTAAAATTGAGTTTCATTTCTATCTTTTTCATGGGAAAATTTGATAAAAAGTTGAATCATGCATCTCTTGTCTTCAAAGAGAGCTCAAACTTTGAAATGTTGTGCAGCTAGGTATTTTAAGATTCTTTCATTCAAAATATTCTGTATAGTTATTTAAACAAACTTTTGCCCAAGCATTTCACAATTTAACCCCTACATTTTGTCTTTCACAATTAAACCTAAGGAAGGTAGATTCTCTGTTGATGTAAATGTCAGACCTTTCATAAGTTCATAAATCAGCAATTCTCCAGCCAAGATTCCTCTTCACTGTCTTGGATTTCAAAAACAGGCTACTTAAATTAGCCCCTTAAATTCATAATTAGCAGTCTGATAGTTCACAGATTTAAAGTCTTTAGCATTCAATAATATTACCAACTGTGAAATTTTAGCTGATTTTTTTTTTTTTTTTCTGTATTGGTTTATTCTATTAAACCCATTCTGATGGTTTATTCTAACAGTTTAGTCTTGAATTATCCATGCAAAATGTAATATACCTAGTTCAACTCAATGCAATGCTAAATGTTGATTATTTCAGTTAAGAGAACTGAACTGTTTTTTAGAGTCACTGGCCTAAAATAGAAAGGTGAGTAACAAGAATGCATTTTAGCTCTTCAAAGAAGCAAATGTTAGTGGTAAAAAAAAATAAAAGTAATTGAAGATCGAGATGTAAATCTAATGACATTATAAAGGGCAACATACAGTGCCAAAGATCTGAAATGTTGTGGAAAAAAAAACCCAAAAGATTGGTTCAGTCATTGTTAGGCCTGAACCTGCAAGTGCTAATTACCTTCTGTCTTCAGCTGACAGTGCATAATAGCAGTTGATAGGCACTTGGCATCTTGCATGATGCTGGTTGCCTAAGCACACAAATCTTAAAAGGGAATAGCTTTTGGTAAATCTGAAAGTATCAGCTTCTGGAAATAAAATTTCCATCTTAGTCTGGTTTTGTTTGACAAAGAACTTCTGACCTGCGTGTACTCATGCTGACCTGCACACCCACACTAAATCATTATAGAACCATATAGCCTGACATAGTTAAAGATCCTTTTGACACAGAGACTCAGTCAGCTCAACAGTCAGATATAAGGTAGTTAGATATTACAGAAAGTGGAATCAAATTTTTGTCTCTATTATAATATTTGTGCTTCAAAATGTCCACTTTCCTGAACACCACTCCAAATGAGAAACCATGAAATAATACAGATTACAAACAAATGTAGCTGAAGTAAAGTTGGAGATGAGTTGAAAATAAGATTAGGTTTTCCACCGTGAAACCCTTTTTCATTCTTACTTTTTCAAGTAGAGTGTACAGCTCCACCAAGGCACACTGGGGAGATTAAATTCCTTCTAGGGGAGGCAAATTGTTAATGAATGTACTACTGTAAAAAGGTCATTTCTCCATGGTTTTTACTAATGTTTGTGTGTGGATGTTTTAATTTTTATTTCTTCCTCCTATGTCCTCCTTGTCTATGTTGTGTCTCATGACTGTTCTGGATTGTCACTGGCGGTAGGTTTATTTTGCTATTTGGACGCACTTTGTCTGAAGCTCTGATACATATAGTCTTCTGACAGCTCTGGCTCCTCAGCTGAGATTTATATGTAGTAGCTTTGAAACACACATCAAAAGGCTGAACTAAATTGATTGGGTATTTGGTTGGGTACATATTTGGGTGGAGGCTAGAGGATGGTGAAAGAAAAGACGTTGTCATCCCTTCTGTAGTTAAAATATTAAGTCAAACTGTACTAGAAAGCTGAAGTGTAAAATTGATAGGCACATAAAAATATCTTGCTAATTTTATTTCTTTTCTTTTTCTTTTTCTTTTTTTTTCCTTTTTTTTTTTTTGGTATAAAAATCACCATATCAAAAGTAGATGAAAGCAGTGTGTATTTTTAATGTCTTGGTTTGCAACTTGCTGAAATGATTGGTACCTCATGAAACTTGGTGTGGGCTTTCACATCATTTCAATACAGTGCTCACACTTTTAAGTTCTTAGTGCTCCATACCAAACTTTCAAGTGGTCTTACACCAGATCTCTGTTGGTTCAGTTGAATGACAACGAGCATCAATGTTTTTATGAAATCTCTCCATCGCAGTTTTCACCTTTATGACTTTCCAGTCTCTGATAATGCCTCTGGTGGATCTCACTACCTTTTTCTCTAGTAAAAAAAAAGAAGCCCCAAAATACCCAGTTCCAGAGACACTATACTAGCTGCTGATTTATTTGGTCTGAAATTAATGCACTGGTACAGCAAAATTCTTGCTTAAGCTCAGCCTGTGGGCTGAGGAAAGGAATAGACTTAATCATTTCAGTCATGAACAGTGGCACTTCAAAATTACTAAAATGTAGCCCTGTTGTTTGTAGAGCAATTGTGGTGGTCTGAACGTTTTATTAGGTCACAAAGCATTTGCGGAGAACGAGATTTAATAGCTTGGTCCTTTCTCATTGCAAGAAGCTAAAATACTGTCACTAGGAAAATATTTTTGGCTTACAATGAATGTGTCTGTTAGGTGAACTAGGGGATTTGGAATCCAGTATATGTACTACACCCTGGAGTAAGAGGAGTGTTCTCTTGGCTCTGCTTACTGACTTAATTGGCCTTCAGTCACCCACCTGACTTCTCTGTGTATTTGTTTTTCCTCTACATAGGCCTTCCTTTTACTGAAATATTCTGATTAATGTTCATGTGTTAATAGCAGTGAAACATTGGGGCCTTATAAAGTAACATGATATTGAAAGCTATAATCACACCTAACCAAACTGCAACAGAAAATGGTTTTCTTAGACTATTTCACCTTATGATTTTAGCTGTTGAACAGTAAACACCCTTGCCCTCATGAAGCCAAAATGCTGAAGGAACAAGCTTTTTAATGTTAGGTGCCCTTAAATATTTCAAAGTCATGTGTGTTGACCTGGAAGCATGAAGACAGCCAAATTGAAGTCAGAAATGACATCCAGAGAGACTGGATTTCACTCAGAGGAACACAAGCCTTTATTACCAGAAACAATCCAAGAGGATGTTTTTGAGGGACATGAGCTCTGTTGCTGACAGTGGTCTTTTCATCTGCAGTGGTTGCTCATGTGCTTGTTTGTTTTCCCAAATGAATGCCAAGAGAACAGTGAATGTATTTAGTCCACGGTGACACCTGTCTTGGTCTCAGCATGCCAATTCCCATTGGTTGGCATCTTCAGCCCATGGCAACATTAATGCTTACCATGGCTTATCCACAATGCAAGGAGACAACCTAATTCATACTTAGAAAGATAGCATGTGCCTCAGAGCCATTACAGCATAGAACATTAGTCAGTAACAATGGGGACAAGTCTTAGAAAAGAAGCCAAATAAGTATACTGTGTCAGTCAGAATGGATTGACTGAGCCCCATTTGTACATTAATTCAGCCTCAAGCTTGACCAATCATCCTGCTTTTTCACCTGCCTCAGAATGCAACTGTGCAGGGTTCATAAAACTTTCTGAAAAATGTGAAAATAACATGTTTATGAAGATACAATGTTATAGACGAGTGTTTATGTTCTGCAGGGTTTTCCACAAAACTCTTCTGTAGCTTAGATTTATATTAGACTTCAGAACCCTGAAAATATGGAAGCAACAGCTGTGAGACACAAGGCTGGGTTTGTTTTCATTCCTGTCTTTTCCTCTCAGTCATCCTCGGGAAGAAATAGGAGCTCGCTCTGTGTGCTTTGTGAGTTTCTTTTTCCTCCTTTTTTTTAGATTTTTTTTTTCCTGTAAAATAATTAATTCATTACTTTTATTGTAACCTATTATACTGTTGGGATGACATGAAGATACAGATACTACTCATTTCTTACACAACTTGCTTTCTATAGTGAAGGTCTTGCCACTGGAAGCTTCCATTGTCAAGGGCATTTCTTTCTTGCATTCTCTTGATTAACAGACCAAATTTTGAATTCTTTACTCAAGAACAGATTCTGCAGGGTCCTAATGAGTGGGGCCTCAGAAGTATGCAATTATTCTCTAAAGTAAGTGATTTGAATCACACTCTTGAGACATTTACCTGTATTCATTGATTATATGGAGAGATAAACTCTTACATTAAGTGTCTGAAGTTAGTGAGTATGAGCAGCCTACAACAGGAACAGCAGTTCATATCAATGAGATACACATTTCAAACCCTACTGGGAATATTTGATTGTTTACTTTTTAAGCAGAGGCATTTATTCCTTATAAAATTATGAATAATAAATATAACCAACAAAATAAACTTCTAGCATATCAGATACCTGATGAAGTCTTATTTAAAGGATGGTCAGAGCATGATCTTATCTTTTTCTAAGCAACAGAGCCAAAAGCACAGGTCTTTGCCAACTTTTTCTCCATAGATCAATGTGGCATGTTATAAATCATGTCTGGCTATATTTAGGTTAATTTTCACTGTTAAATAGATGCAGTCCTAATGATATAGTATGACAGATTTTTAAAACAAAAATAAATGTAGTACTTGGAGTAATCTGTCTATGTTGAGGAGCAAGTTCTGTCCCAAAGCACATTTCCATCTGGCCTGCTGCCATTCATTTGCGAGGATGAAGAACAATTGATTGAGCAGCGTGCACTGGCCAAGCAGCCTAAAGCTGCCTCCTACTCACAGCCTGCTGCTTAGCACAACCAAGCCCTGCCATATGTGACGTGGGGGCAGAGCACACTCACATATTTGCAGGAGTGCTTTCTTCTTTTTGTTCATGCACATGGGCTCTGCATTCAAAGCAGAGCTCTGACCCACAGAGTGAACTACCAAAATAGGCCTCTAGGCTGAGATCAGCTGCATCTTTTTTTCAGCAAATAAACACTGGCTGCAAGAAAAACAGGTTGTTTTGGGGGCTTAACAGCTCCCACTTCAATGCATGCATTCATATTTTACATTGAACACTTCCAGCATTTGCTGTATTCTTCTGTTGCACTGGAATAAGTTGGTATTTAAGTACCCAAACAATTCAGGGAGCTCTTAAGCTGAACATGATGACCTCATGTCATAGAGCTCTTTAAAAAAAAAAAAATTCTCTTGAATAACCCAACAAACCATTTAAAACCTGGATAACAAGCAAGGAAGTAATGTCAAAGCATCGCATGCTGAACACAGCAGGGTCTTCTTGCTCATTCTGTGAATCGGTGTGGCCCACTGCTGGTGTGTGAGGCCACCACTCTTATAGCAGTAATGGCAAAGTAGATTTCACAATGACCAAAGCCTGGCTCAGCCACTGGAAACCCATGTGCAACATGCTCTTTAAATTAATTCATGGAGAGAAAGCAGATGCTGAATGAATGAAATGTTGCCTTTCCTTCTGAGGGACACTAATAGAGAATGTGTTACCATTGCAGGCTTTTCTGCTTTGTGATAGGGAATCAGGAGTTTGTAAAACCTTCTTTTTGTTTCCCTTAGGATAAAAATTGGTCAGGTCAGAATTATGGTGTTCTTGAATGTTAAAGAAATTGATAAAAGATGCACCACCATTAGTGGAAATGTACCCATTCCTTGGTGTGGAGAAAAAAATTGCCTCTCTGACAAATTCATTGTTGGACATGGCACAGAATATTCTTGCTACAAAATCATATTGTTTTCTTCCATTCAGCTCAGCAGGCATTGCACAAGCCTGAGGACTGGGCATCATTCACACATTAAAAAAATATCCCCTTCACCATGTGAAGAAAAGGAGTGATTGATGGGTCAGGCAGAGATGGAACTTGGGACAACAGCATGCACTGTGCAGCAAATAAACTTGCAGACTGTAGTCAGTGATATGTTTTTCTTCCTAAAATCCCTCCTTGCTTACTGGTCACCCCATAAATGAAAGGAACCCTAAAAACTGTGTTAATGGAAATGTTTCTTTATATATACAGTGAAAGACATTTTGCTTGCAGTCTTAAATAGCTCGTGTCATGAACTAGGCACTAACAATGAGACATGATGATAACTGGGACTGGAATCCAAGTGCACAATGCACTTTCATGGGTCTTTGCATCCTTCTGGTGACTCACATAGATGCTTGTGGCCTCTAACTCACTGTACAGGAGGCAAAGAAGTACACTTGCTTCCCCAGCAGCTTTGTTACCCGAGCCTCATATGATTTTACTTTCCTTGAGCTTCTGCATATGTGGAATCTGGAGGCAACCAGCAGACCCTACTATGCTAAAACCCTTTGCAGACCCTCTCAATTTCTGCCCATAGTTTTGGAAGGGATTAAATTGCTGTAATTTAGCTGTGTTTGTTGTAGGAATCATTACAGAGTAGATAAGATTGAAAACGATTAACTAAACATGGCACAGAAAATAAAGTTCTAATACCTTATGTAGATTTATATGTGCACCCTTGATTAAAACTAGTTACAGAGCTCATTCAAATATGGATTAAATGAGAGGTTGCTAAAAATTCCATTTTGTCTTTTCAGTTTAAGAAAACATTTATTGTGCATTGTGTGGCTCTGTTAAGCTCCCTAGCACAAAGTAACTTATCCCACTTGCTGATATCATTAGATGTGGATTTATCACCTTATAATGATGTATTGGATTAACACTTTTTTTGTAGATTTCTACACCTGCTTACCTATAAGCTTATTTTTTTTTCAGATACTTATACACATGTAAGAGGATATAGATGTTTCTCCAGTGTGTTTCTGTGTGTGTTACGCAGAAATGAAGAAACCACTTGAGTGAAACTCACAGTCATTCTGATTCACAAATCAGAAAAGATAAATTTGGTCTCCAGCACAATGTAACAATGCATTTCCATGTTCCGTATTTCACAGAAAAAAGCATTTTAAATGTCACAGAATTAAAAGAAATATTGGGAAAGGAAAGGCTTGTATTCCTCTGCATCTAAATCGAGGTTTTCTGATTACAGTTGTGTCAGTTGAAGAGGCTTGAGGAAAAAGCTGGCTTATAATTAAGAATATTTTATTGTTTCTAAAACCAATAAAATATAGCTGCTTATTTTAGTTGATTGTAGCAATAAAACAGTAAGATCCAATATAGTGTGATACAGTGTGCTATAAATTGAGGGTTGCAGTACTTTTCCATTAAATATTGATCTTTCGGAGAATCTCAATACAAAATGAAAATCCCTATGGGGTGTTTCAGGTACTTTGAAGCAATCCAATTCTCCTTCCTCTTTAGAACTCAGCAGCTGCATCAAACATTAGAAACTTCTGCGCTTCCTTTGACTCCGCTTCTTGAAGCGTTTGCCTGTAGTTTGAAAGCAAATTCCTCTCTTGACACTAAGAACTATTATGTACAGGATGCTGTAGCAATAATAATTTGTCATTTCTTTCCTCCTCCCACACCTCGACCTTGGCAAAATGTGAACACTGTCTCATTCTTAGTGTTTCTTAACAATTCAGTGTTTGAGTCAAAGTCAAGAAGAGTCATATAGCTTCTCAGCTGGTGTGAGTAATATGTGATGTTTTCCATCTGCCCGGGGAAATAGCTTTCACTTTCCAATAGTCCTCTTATAAGCTGTAGAGAAGGGTTTCCCAGCCACGCAATGCGTTCTGCCTGCTCCTTTGCAAGAGGGCTGTTAGCTTCCTTTTATATATTCTATAGTCACAGTAAGAACTTTTTCACATTGAGTTACCCAGAGCTCTGGCATCTCCCGAAATTATCAGCTATGCAAAAGAGTATAGTTTTCCTAAAGAGAGTATGGATATGTGACTGTTGCTTTGATACAAATAGTTAGAAATTCCTCATACCTAGAAATTACTATATAAGGTTCTTTTTGCATTCTTCCTTTTATCCCTGAGGAAGGGCTCTAGGATATTTCCTGTTAAAAAAAAAAAAAAGCCAACCAAAAAAAAACCTCAAACAAACAAAAAACCCCAGGTCAAAAGTAGAAGGAAAAACAGAGAAACCAGTACTTATCCAAGAAATGTTAATATACTGGAGCTGTTTATCTCTCTTTTATCATGTAGTCCTCTATTAGGACAATACTGTGATGATTCAGAGCAGCGGGTCTTGGAGTTAACATCCCACTGTGACTTTTTGCTTCCTGTTGTCTCCAGGCTCAGATAAATGTTGTTGCTTCGGTTGGATTGAATCTCATCCTTTTTTTTTTTTTTTCTTTTTTTTTTTTTTTTTAATGATCATAAACCCTCAAGCTTACTTTTATTACCAATGACAGCAAATTGTTTGGCATAATCACATCGCTCCATACCCTGGAAGTCCCATGCATGGTCCTGCAGGGGCTGTGGCTCTTGCCATAGAGCCTGTCAGTTTTGAAATGTCACACTTGTTCTTGTACTAAAATGTGCCACAGCCAGAGAACTCATCTGCAGCTTGGTGATTAAAATGTTTTACAATAATTTTTATTTCAGGCAGTTCAGCCTTTCCAAATAGAAATAGTTTAGTTCAAAAATTGTTAATCCTCCAGCATCACAGGTGATCCTCATACACTACCAGTTTTTCCACCGATCTCATCCAGGTACACTGTCATTTATGCTCCTAGTAAAGAGTCCATCATTCACTAACGTTCAGATATTTAACTCAAACCCAGCTCCTCAGTTTGCATTAATCAATATTGTTGCATTGATTTCAGTTGAGTTATGCCAACTGAATTTCTAGCTTGTATCAGAAAGTAGAGAAATAATTGCTTAATACTGTACAATTTTGAGTCTGACCTTTTGAATTTAGATCTAGCTACTGAAAAATAACATTTTCTGCTTCAGAGATCAATCTTCCTTCTTACCACACCCACGCAACTGTTGCATGGCCCCCACTGTGTTCATGACTGAGTGAGAATGCTAATGCTTTCATGTTCATTCTTTCACCAACCACCACTAACTGTGGATATAGCTATTTTCCAGCCTTGCTGTCTCTTCTCAGAGAGCTCCAGCTGCAACCCATTGTTAATAAATGCTGTAGGTTTCTTCAGACCACCTCACATTGTGTAAAAAGAAAGAACATAACAAATCTTATTCCTGCACTTAATAGTCTATTTATGCAAGCAGAAGCTCTGTGTAGAAGGATCTTCAATCCAGATAGGGCTCCTGTTTACTATAACATACAAATAACAATTCTGGATAAATGCTCAGTACTGATTTCTTGTTTTCACACTCTCAAACTTACTTTCACATTTTCCACAATTTTTTGCTACTTTTCTCATCATTTCTGCCATTTTTTCTTTTTTTTCTCAGGTAAGAATCTGCTGGAAAAAGATCTATGTAGTTAGTTATGGTCCATGTGGCTTAATAATTGTATAAATTTCCTTTTCTACAGTGCAAATACTTCTGCTTTCTGCTACAGAAAAAAAAAAAAAAAACAAAAAAAAAACCCCTAAAAAATTTAGTA
>JANHGN010005284.1:0-39508 GCA_024605025.1 Megaceryle maxima | reverse complement strand
ATTGAATAAATTCCCTTTTCTAAAGTGCAAATACTTCTGCTTTCTGCTACAAAAAAAAAAAAAAAAAACAAAAAAAAAACCCTAAAAAATTTAGTATTTTAATTATGTAGAAAATCAAAGATAACTGCTATATTTTTTTTAAATAGTAGGTTCTGTGCATTAGACAAAGCTGTAAGCAGTCCTGTATCTCTTTATTTTTGTGTTTCTTTCTAAGCAACATAAAATCAACTTTCAATCAATTTGGTTCAGCCAAGCTTTATAGCAAGAATGAATAAAAAAAGAAATTGGTCTCGGGAGGGAGGGAAAAGGAGAAACATGCATTTGCTAATGGCATGGTGAAAACTTTGCTTCCATATTCATTCTAAATAAACATGAAAAATGTTTGGCATATGATTGTAGGAAGAACTCATCCACAGCACATGCTCTTTATCATAGTAATCCTACAGAAACGTTGCCAATTGCAAACAATTCACAGCATGCACAACCAGGTTTGACATTGCCAAGATATTCTTAAGTTGAATGAATGTGTGAATTTGTTTATTTAATAGCATGTTTGCCTCCTTGTGCCTCTTTAAGAGCCAGTGTGAGCCCAGAAGAATTTTTTTATATCAAGTTGATATTTTGTGTCTTTCAGGTTTTATAACAATTGTTGCTTGTAATAGTCCAAGAAGCTTTTTTCCTACTTCCATTGCTTGCTTGCTGATTTATAACATCTTCCTGAGCAACCTAAATAGTATAAGTATATATATAAATTGCATATTTCGATTTCTGCTGTCATGCTTGCTTTTAATGAGTTTAAAATAGTTTTGAGGACAGTGCCTATTTTAAACTGATACTTAAGAGTTTGTCGTATCTATGAATATTACATTCCTTCTTTCTAGGCTCTTAAGGATGATGATGCAGAGACTGGGCTGACTGATGGGGAAGAGAAAGAAGAACCCAAAGAAGTGGAGAAACTAGGGAAAATCCAGTATTCTTTGGATTATGACTTCCAGAACAATCAGGTTTGAAACAACCAACCCTGTAACATTTTGATTCTGTGTATGCAAGGGGAGATGAAGTAATACATTTAGTTACAGTAGATATTTCTGAAATCCTTACTGCTTGCTCAAGGTGAAGGGAGAAAGCAAGACTGAAGGTTCATGACAGAGGTACTACTAAATTGGTATTCAATCTGCTCAGAGTTTGTATTACACCTTTAATCAAAATTGAAGACACGGTTTCATCTAATGGTTATTAATAACTTATATTAAGGCATCACCAATCAATGTCAGACCAAATTATATTATGGAGTCTGCATGCAGGCAGTAAAAGATAGCTTCAGCCTTCAGGTGTTCAAAATGTAAGCAAACAAAAAATGGAAGGACAAAGAGCAGGACATAAAAGTAAGCTGATCCATGGTGAGTCTTACAGCAAGTTGGTAAGATTTCCAGGAGTACCTTTCTTTCACTTCAACAAGTGTGCACTTTGCCTTATTAACTACCTGCATCAGATTCAGTTGCTCTTCATTAAAGTACACCTACTAGCCAAGACAATTTTAAATTTAAACAGAATTTCAGAATAAAAGGTCTGTCCTCCCCAAAAAGCAGGAAAACTGAACAAGAAGGATCACTCCAGTCCAGGACTGACACTCCATGAGTACCTACTCTGAAGCTGGGAAGACCAAACATTGGCATATATAGCCGAGTTTTCAGTAGGAATGGACACCATAATATGATGTAGACCTGCTTAACAGGTCTGACCACATCCTGAATTAGCTCCTATTTAATTCTCCTCTCTGCACTCTTGCTTTGGTTGTGGTCACTTTTGTCAATTATACTAATTCACAGCCTCTCAGTAAGACTGCCTGTGCTTTACTTTGGACCAAAGTACACCAACACAACTGATTTCTTCACTTCTACTGTATGTCTTTCAGTGAACCTCAGAATACATATCCTGCATTTCATTTTTTAATAATTTCAGTCAAAACCACATCATTGTTCTCTATTTAGGGTAATAAATTACTACTAAACTTAAATCCCTGTTGATTCCTATTCTCCATCTGAACTAGCTTTCACATATACTTGTGATTTATTTCCAAATTCAGATTCTTTATTTGATGCTATTCATGGACTGCAGTATGCTTACTTGTTGCAAGACAAAGAAAATAAGACAAATTAAGAAAATTTTCACTGTTAGCAGAAGTGTATTTACAGCTGTGACCTGGCATAATACATTGTTTTTCCTTGTCTTTTGAACTATCCTTTAACTACCAGTGTTTGTTCTTCAATGCAAGAGCCAAAAAGAATTCTGAAACCTTGCAAGAACCTGTGGTTAAATGAGTTTTTCCTCTAGTCCCAGAGCAAATTTCCTTGGTCATGTGTTGAGCCACACTGATCCCCCCTAAAATCAGTCTGAAATTGGTATGAAGCGTTAGACAATTCAGAAGCAGAAGATCTAAGGAGCAGGAAAGCAAAAGCTTCAAATGTGTTCTGACAAATGGATTTTGGTTTCCTTAGAATATGAAAACAAACTTTATGTGTGAATTTCATTAAAGGAAAAGTTGATTTTGTGAACTGTATTTTAAAAAGGGAAATAGGATGGGAGAGCAACAAATCTGTAAAAGTGTGCAGTATTTAATTAAGGTGATAAATTGAGTTATGGATTCCTATTTTATTTTGCTTCCCTGAACTATAATGCAGCTTGGTATTTGTCAGAGCATAGATGATATAAAAGAGTAGAAGGGATTCAGTTAGGTTAGTATAGTGCAGTGTCATGAAACTACAGACTGAAAGTCTAGCTAATGTATTGCACAGGGTTAAGAATGGAGACAAGATGACCAATGTACTCTCCAGGGCACGATGCCTCAGTTTTAGAGGGAGAAATTTTAAAAGATATTTGAATTAGTTTTCCACTCTGTTAACTAAAAGTCATAGACTTTTTTTTCACTCTTTGATATGAAAGACTTGATGTACATCCTGAGCCTATCCATGTATTTATGAACTGTTTTGCATCTAGAATAAGAATGAGACTGAAAAGGAGAAGTGTTTCTTATAGCTAAAGGAAAACATTTCACAGAGCTTAAGAGTCTTATAGGTGGGAAAGCGTTGCAGGCCATACCGTGAATTTAAAACTCTTAAAAATAATTCCAACTGAGGAATCTCTCAGAATCCAGAAACATCTTTCCAAGATTGACTATATTGTTCTTTATTCTAGTTGCTAGAGCTTCAGTTTCCAATTTTAAACAATTCACCCATGAGAGAAGTAAATATATTGTGACTGAAGCAATGATTTAGAAGAAAATATTCTCAGATTTCATTCCCAGTTCCTAATATCTTGTCTCCAGATTGACCTTGAAGAGTCACTTGACTGTTTATCTTAGTTCTGTGTCTATGAAATAAAAGTATTTTCTTTCTTTCAACTCCAAGATGCTGATAAGGCCTAATACAGGCTAGGATGTCTACATAACATAACATAACATAACATAACATAACATAACATAACATAACATACATAAACCTTCATTTATAACACTTTAAAAATAGCCAAAGCATTTACAGGTTTCAGACGTGCTTGTCTTAATTTTAAAGTGTATAAGAGATTTAAAAAACATTTTTTTCTGTTTTTGCAATGAGATTATGAATTGTTATTAGTGTTCAGTCACCAAATATTAGTTTTCAGGTTAGTTTTCATGGGGTATTTTTTGAAAATGCTGTTCCTAATTTACTACCTGAACCCATTTGTATACATAACAAGAGAATTTAATATAAGGAAGAGTGCAACATCCATTTATTTTCAATAAAGCTGTACTTGAGGATTTGCAGTTAACATATCACCTTTCTGAGTTTGGGTGGGGGTAAGGTTACATATTGGAGATTTAGAATACAAAATTTGTAGTCAAAATTAGACAACCTTGATTGTTTAATAATGTGATTTCTATTCATGGTGCCCAGCATAGAAAAATAATGCACAAGAGGAGAGAGCAACTGAAAGTTATTTGATTGCAGTCTTTAAAAAGATGAAGTCTGTATTTAGCTGTAATCAGCTGCCCTTTGAAAACCTGTTTTCTACTTAAAAACAGCCTTTGTACAGTCTGCATCTGCCATAATTGGTTTTCTAATGTCTATAGTGTTGCTTCATTTGCCTTTCTTGAAGGATCAGGGAGGGAAGGAGTAGTTTTTTGTAGACCAGAAATAGAGTCTTTATGTGTATTTTTCTGTTACAGTTTTTTATAAATATCTATTTGAAATTTTATTCGGCTGTTTTTCTTTCTTTTCAGCTTCTGGTTGGGATTATTCAAGCAGCTGAGCTGCCTGCATTAGATATGGGTGGTACATCTGATCCCTATGTGAAAGTTTTCCTGCTGCCTGATAAGAAGAAGAAATACGAAACTAAAGTCCACAGAAAGACCCTTAACCCTGTTTTCAATGAGCAATTTACATTCAAGGTATTTCTTTGACAATTACTGAAACTTTTTTTTAACCACTGTGTATCTCATGCTTGGCTACAAGGTTCAACACCTTAAGTTAACTTGGTAACTGTAGCATAGTGATTTTTCCTGTTGTAGAAACATGTGATATTCAATCTTATGATGAAAATGGTATAACATAGGGTCAGCAGGGGTGAAGGGCACAGTTTGATTTTAGGCACTTCAGTTATCCTGATGTATGACAGTCTGATGTATATTTTATGGCCAGAAAAAGCTTACAAGAAAGTCAGAAAACAGTGACACTTTGACAAATGTCGGGTAAATTTCACTAGACCAGGATTTTTCTTTAAGTATCTTTGCCAGTTGATTTTTGAATTTCAGTATACTGTTTCTTTTCCTCTCAGAAATTAATTAGAACTCAGGAAAGGTAAATGGAGGAAAGACAATATGGCAGATTAATCTTTCTAGACTTTGTCATAGCAATTCTTTGCCCTGCTACTTCACATAATAAAAGAAAACATGTCTCAGGTTTAATCACATTATGAATTATATAAATTTAGGTAAGACTTACATTGCAATATTTAAGTAATTCCAATCGTATCTATCAATAGTGCTTTTCTAAAACTGTAGCTGAAGCTAAGCCCCAGTTAAATATAGTATAGGAATACTTCACAGCATGTTTCATAGGACTCCTCCTAATATACATTCATCTGCTGTTACTTTAGGCCTTTCTATACCCAATCTTACAATGACAGCTACAGATTGAAAACAGGAACAGTGAAAGACTGAGGCTATGTAATCATTCAATGAGAAAGATATCCCTGGAGGCCAGAACTACTAATGCATATATAAGCTTATTTTTTCCCTTGAAGATGTTCATAAAAATAATCTTTTGTGGGGAGTTATTTTTTTCTTGAGCTTTCCTAAGAGAGTATTTAAAAGAAAACAGAGTTATAAATTACAGATTCCCATGCAGCTCACAATGGAAAAGAAAGTACCAATAATGCTGTCATCTAAGATGAAGGCACAAACTGTAAATCAGATCATCCACTCCTGGGCTATAATATCCATTTGTTTTAAGTCACATCTTTAATATTCAAATTATGTGCTCCAAAAGAAAGTTTATTTTCCATGCGAAACTTGACAGAGTGTTTAGGTGCATCCCAATATGGTACTGATCATCCCCTGGACACTGTGGTCTGTACTCAAGGGAAAACCAATGAGACATGCCAAGTACTATCATTGTTCTGGGACATGCCCATTTAACTAGTGATGCAGCTGTAATAAATAACTTCTGAGGGAACTACTGAAAATATCTCGATTTACTTGTGCAGAGCGTCACTTCTGTAACCTACTTCAGGTGGTGCACAGCTTCTGTTGGCATCCTTCCTGTTTCTCACTTTAGCAGAGCTGCCCACCAGGCAGCCCACAGCCATTTTTTTACTTTCTCCCAGGGTGCAGCTGTAAGCTGCCTGCCTTCCTTCCAAAGAAAGGCTAATGGGGATGAGATGGGTTATTATTTCTGCTATATTGCATCTTGAACCCTGGACCTCATTCCTTCTCTTGTTTGGATTATTCCTTTTGTTAGTCCCTTTTTTATTCCTGTTTCCCAGATAGCCGTGATGCTGTTTCAGGGTGGAGGTGTTTGTTGTCAGGCTCCAGCTCTCTGAATTGTACACCTGCGCTGCACTGCCAAAAGCAAACTGAGAAATCCTAGCTGAAGTACACCAGTCTGGCAGCAGGAGGTGCTCCTCCTCAGGACCAAAGTGGGAAGAAGGTTCATGTCTATAGGAGTGACATGTCTGTACCAGATAAACACTCCTATATGTGTCCTTCTACTGAGGTCTTACCTGCATGAATTCAACGGTCTGATTATCTCTAAGCAGAGCAGAAAGCAGGGAGAAGCAATCCTTCACAAGAACTCGGGACATCCTTGGTAATCCTGAGCATAGAAAGGAGGAAGCACTGACAGCAGATCTTTAAAAAGGGAGGTAGCTAAAATAAGCTTTATTGAGGTCAAGTTGATGATAAAAAAAAAAAAAAAAAAAAGAAGTAAATAGTGACTTTAAAAAAATAAAAGTAAATACTGATAAGTGTGGTCTTTTCATGCATTCCAGATTACCAGGATCCATTAAGTGGTATTGTAAACTGAGGGAAAAAGAAACTTTAAAATATTCCTCTTCTCCTGTTTTAGAGGCCGAGTAAAAATAAAAATGAAATTATTTGAAATTTTGACTTCCACATATATTTGCCTTCTATAGCTTTTTAGAAGCTATAAATAATTTAGAGGATCAAAATAGATTTTTCTATAGTATTTACTACAGTACATAACTCTGGACCCAGTGAAACTGTTGTAGTCAGTAATGAAGACTGGAGCTAGCTCTCAATTTGAAAAGCTTCTTTTAGACATAATAACGTTACGAAAAAGGAAAACTACTCATGTTATTAGTATTTTAAACAGCAAGCTGAAGCCAAACAGTAACAAAAGACAACAGTCCTAGGGTTGAAATGGACCACAACACACAGAGTTTAACAGGGCCAATGATAATGCCACACTTTCTTTTTATATGGACAATTAATAAGCAAATGTTTCCTGAAGCCCGTGGAAACAATTTATACTTGCAGAATATATTCAGACTGACCACATTTTCAATCTAAGTCCAAACAATTCCTAAATCAGACCTCTCTGTAAAGCCACTCAGGTGTAGCTTACCTGAACAGTGCATCTTCATCTGAACATTAAAAATATGACTCATAAGCATCCTAACCCATAGCATCTGTTTGAAACACATCAGAACAGCTGGAGAATTAGTCAGAACTTGGCCTTGTGCCACCACAATTTCTAGCTGTACACTGTGACTTAGCACTGTAGTGTCTACAGAGTGAAAGGTATAATAATGAAAAACATGTCTTGGTAAGTAATAGGTAGTGGTGCTGTAAGAGAACTGTTTAGTGTCTAATTACTTTGTGTCAGATACAGTAAGCCAGTTCTGTTCTTTTCATCAGACTGGGAGCTACCCATTTCTGAGTAATGACAGTTGATTTACTGAGGTAAAGACACCATTGTGTGAAAAGTTCATGTGTCTTCAGTGCAAATAATTGGGCTTCCTGTTTCAGTTTCATCACCCACAAAATGATTTGAAGTAGAATGAGAAAAACCCAGGGAGTGATGAGTGAGCTGCCACATTGTTCTATTGAGTGCCAGAGCCCGGTCTCAAAAAATACTGCTTCTGGTGACTGTGAAACAAATACACCTCATAATTTTCTCTGCAGTTCAATTTACCTGAGATGACAGCTGATAAACCAAAGAAATAGATTTGCATTGTAGTGGAGTGATCTTTATTGTCTCAGATACAGAGTTTGTCATTTTCTCTTCTTTGCAGGTGCCATACTCTGAGCTGGGTGGAAAAACTTTAGTGATGGCAGTTTATGACTTTGATCGTTTCTCCAAACATGATATCATTGGGGAATATAAGGTTGCGATGAACACAGTGGACTTCGGTCATGTCACTGAGGAGTGGAGGGATTTGCAAAGTGCAGAGAAGGAAGAGGTAAGAAAAATCAGACTTTTTTCTTTCACCCCAGGATACTTCTATCCTCAGCTTGAGAAACAGTCAAACCAGCAGCATTCTTCTTGCCAAGAGAGCTCTCATCTATTATCAGCATTTCTCAGACTTACTTTCCCTGATAAATTTTTGATAAGGATCATTTCCAACACTCATTGAATGGTACATTCTCCTTTGCTAATCCTATTTTCAATCTTTTTGATACTTTATGCAACACATTAAGAAAGTTTTCATGAGTTTGACTTCTCTTTGAATTGATGCAGTTTAGGTAGATAGAATTTGCATTTGAATTATAAGAGCAGCGTGCATTTAAGCTTATTTGTGGCCCTAATCATTCTCAATGTTTGCATCTCAAGACATCTTATTGTGCATGAAGATAATGGTAGGTTTTCATTGAAATACCTTACAGTTCTATTGAGCTGCTGTGCAGTAATATCCATTGATTAGAATTATTCATTTTACAAAGACCTTGGAACAGCATCTCACTCAAATACTAATCACCTTTTTTTATTTTCTTCTCTACCAACATCCTGTGGGTTCATTATGTACTAGGTATAGTGCTACATGTACACAAGACACTTTTTGGAAATATTTAATCATTAAACTGTGGATCCTGTGAGGTTGTTCATATTGGCGTATCCTCCTTTCTGCTTATGATAAGACCATTTTGTACTCAGTTTTACATTATTTTTCCTTTTGATTGCTAGATATATCTGCCCACTCATAATAGTCAGAGTGCACAGCATGCTTCATTTCTCTGACGTGAGAATAAAGAATCTGAGTTCCTCATTGTCTAATTTAACTGATAAGCTGCTTTGGATTCAAACCTCCTTTTCTGTAATTAAAGGGAAAATCTCTGGATGAAATCTTTCCTTAATACAAGCGACAAAAACTTAAATATTGGATTTAGACTACAAGTTGTGAAAAATTTAGCAGATGCTGAGCCATGCAGCCTCCTCAGCTATTCAAAAATGGTAGATTGGTCTTGCCTTGCTTCGAGTGTTTGCTTTTAAAGACTGTATTTTCAAATGTCTTTCTTCTACTGCTTACCAATTTGAAAGCCACTGCTGCATTGAGACTATTCTGCATGGCATTGTTTTGTAGTGGCAGCATTTGCAGGGCTGTTTTATTTCATGTGACGTTGGTATCCATGCAGTATGTGCCATTTTTCTTCCACTCTTAGAGCTAAAGATGAAAATTTTAAAAAAGAGAAAAAGGAGTTTTGCAGTTTGAGGACCCTATTAAAGCTCCAGCATACCGGAAAGCTGGAAATGTGGAATCAGAGTGTATTAATCCTTCGAAACTTTATTAAGTATCAAACTGGACTTTTATTGCACTGTTGTGTGTGATAGCAAAGTGTTTCGTGTTTTTCTGTTGCAAAGCACATAAAAGAAGCCAAATACTACACAAAGAGGAATTGAACCTTCACCTTTTTAGTATACCTTCAAGCTTTTAGAACACAATGATATCCCCATGTGCAGGTGACAGATAGCATGGCATAGTTTGGTGGGGGGTTTAATTTGTCTTCTGGCATAGAACATTACCTCCTGAGTTTTATAACACGTCCACAGTGAGACCTGGTTCAGTCCCTTGGTTGTTTATCATAAAGTTTATATCCTGCTAATAAAAAATTATGTTCAAGTTGCTTGAATTACTGTTTGAGTAATATCCAAAAATGCATTCTGACTTGGAAAGAACGTTTTATTAAAATAAAAGAAGGTAACTAAAATAAATAATTCTTTAAGTATTTGGATATCAGAAGAGTATTGAACAGTTTGCAGTAGGGACAAAACCTAGGTCGTACCTTATTTTCACTTCAGAACCCAAGTCAACTGACAGATGTGTTTTTGTGCACGTTTGTCATTTGTCTATGCAAGTATATTTGCATGAGAGTCATGTTAACTATCAAAATATATGTCCTTAGTTCTTTTTGAGTCTCCTCCTTCACCTTTCTTCAAATTTCAGGTACTATATATACAGAAAAAACATCGTTATTTTTGTAAAGTTTTTTGATAAGACCTTTTTGAAGCTGCTACTGATGTGTGACTTATTTACAAGAATCTTGGCAATATCATCCTATGAAAACATCCTGAAAAACTGCTTGCACCAATTCCTTAAATATTTTTTTCCATAATACAGGAGGTCTTCTGTTTCATTTTTTTATTTCTCTGCTCATATCATGCAAATTATCCAATATTGAAAAATAGCATAACTTCATTTAGTTGGAGATTTTGTTAGTCTTAGTTTTCTACGTATTACTTGTAGCTTTCCTTTAGCAGCTCCTGAGCTTACTGTACAAATCAAAAATGACCCTACAGAAACCAGTTACTCAAGGTGTAGGGCAAGCACATGTATTTTATCAAAAAGGTCTTCACTTATTTTTGCTCAGTTAGGGAACCTTTACTTCTGTCATTTATATGCTAAGCTCAATTTGGAAAAGAAATTTCTACAAAGAACCAAGAGAGTTACGTCTGTCAGTGGTTTGGGAACTGTGTTTTCCATGAAATGTCATTCATATTCCATATTTGATTACCACCAAGTACCTCACCATCTTCAATATTCTGGCCTCTGCTCAGAAGCAAAGATGCCGTTCAAATTCTAGTATATTTTAGGACACAATAAGTTGGAGACAAAGATGGGTGGGAGAGGTCCTGTCACTATAAACTTGTTATCAGCTGACACAGCAGCCATTGCAGAATTCACAGCAGATAGAGCTGCAACCAAGCAGTACCCTGGCTTCAGAATTAGCAAAGTCAGTACTGCACATACAAAAGCAAACATGATGCACCTATGCAAGATGTGTAGCAACAGACCCATGCTTGTCTCTTCGTAGTGATCATGAGCACTATATGGCAGTCTGACTTACTAATTTTAAGAAAATATTATATATATACACATCAAACAAACAAACAAAAAAAAAACTAAACAACTGGATTTGCAGGAAAAAAAATGTATGACAAATGTAATACTATTATTACCAAAAAGTATTTTGTAAACTATTCTAAATGTTCTAACTGTAGAATGAATTTGTCCTTGAAAAACACGTCTGTACATGGTCTGCAATATTTAAAGAAAGAAGTGTTTTATTTCCTTTTTGCCCTTACGGCACTTAGGTAAGTTTGTCAGTTCTTAACAATCTAGTGCTAACTAGAATTCCAAATATGTTTGTAATTAAGTATCAGATACTAAATAATTCTTATTGTTTTAATTACGACCCCTAAATAGGATGTATACCAATGCATAAAAGCACATCAGTGGCAATTGTCACCAGTCAGTTTGAAAGAACCTAGGTGCCTTAGTCAAGCTGACTATAAAAATCTTATTTTTATTTCACTTTATGTCAAATTCAGTTGATACATATCACGGAATATACAATTTAATTAAGATTGAAATCATAGAGGGCAAAATCATTTTATAAGCAGTTACTCTTATTTTTGCTCATAAAGTTCCACTGTACTTTCCTTCATTTTTTTTCTAACTGGGCTTGAAATTGATAGCAGAGGATGAAAGTTTAATGAAACATTTGAATCTCTATCTCTCACAGCCCAGACATTTGAATGGCATCTCTGTGACACTGCATTCTCTTCTGGGAAGGGTCTTATTAATGTATTTATGTTGGTGAAGCACTTTGAAAGAGCAAGGCTCTATGTAAGCATTTCTTGTGACTGTGAGAAGACTCTGGGAACATATGAGTCTATACAATGGCTGCTAAATATTGGGGAGACTGCTACTGATGAGCTCCATACCTTGAATCCTTTTTCCCTGGCTTCTTTTTAGCTCTGCTGTCCTTGTGAATATATGGAGGTGATTTATCTAGTAGTCCTTCAGTCTTGTGTGACTGAGAGCATGGGAGGGAGGAGTGGTAGGTACTGAAAATTACTCACTTTTACCAAGTCTGACATATAATGGTTTGGGCACAGTGTTAAAAAACAAATGATAAGAGCTTGCTCCTCTGTGTCATCTGCCAGATGTCACTGCCATTAACTTTATCTGAGTACACACTGCATCCAATATCTGTTATCACTCCAGTACAGAAGGCCAGACAGACCTCTTCTTTGCTTACAGGAGTGTGAATCATACCGAGAGTCATCTTCTGAATACTTCAACTGATTTCCCTCCAGACATTTTGTTATATTGGCACTTAAATTGAAAACCTGTTGTAGCAAACATTCCAACAAATTTTAGGGAATATAAGGAAGAGCAGAAACAATTCTTTCCCTTCAAAGCAGTGGAGAAGCATAGCCTTATTCCATGAGAAGGATCTTTGACCTGCCAGTATCCACCACCAAGAGTTCTACAGACTTCTTACGACTGTCATCACATAAGACTCTATGCATTATCTGGTCAGGCATCCACCATGGATAGGTTGCATGATGGATACATGCTTGTATCACAGTGGTTTGAGATACTTTGTACATGGCTTTTGAGTTGGAAGTCTGCTGGAAAACACCAGCAAGATGCAGAACAGCTTCACTCATACATGATGCATAATCCCAAGTGTGAGAGATGCTACTGTATTGCCTTGCAAGGGGCTGAGATGCAAAATGGTCTGCAGCTGGGGCCTGAGTTACCAGTTCTGTGAAGTTTGATGTGCACTATTCATGAGGATTGTTCTTTCCTTCCTCTTCAGTAAAAAATTAAAGTTGAAGGAAGGAGATGAAAAGGGAGCCTGAAATGGATATATTTAATGCCTCGGTATGCTTATTAGAAGGTGGAGACTGACAAAGTTTGGAAGCTATCTAGCTTGTCAAGTCCTTAGCACTGAAACTTGCAGAGAGTTAATAGAAAAGGGCATTTTTACAAATGTCACTGACAAATCACAGAAGCAAAATCACTGTCATTTTCTGTTATATCACAGATGGACAGACAATCTAATAGGCCTTTCCCATCTCTAGCAGTAACACTTAGTTCTTCTACGCTTTTGTAGATAGCACGGTGCTTTGCAAAAGAAAGTATCATTATCCCTATAGAGATGCTGTCAGAGTGTCAGATAAATTTTAAAATGTGAAGTTTCCTTTATTTAGCTTCATATTATACTGGAACACTATGTTTTCTGTGTGGTGTTCAAGTTTTCTTAAGTTCACTTCTTCTAATACCCAGTTAAAAGTTTTAAAAGTTAAGTGTAAGAGGGTTTTAATTTTCAGGTTTTGTGACAGTTATATGCAATAAATGTATAATGTTGAATGCATGTTCAACATTTTAAGTGCAGCATCTGTCCTGCAAAGGAACTGAATTTGATAGTGAGACAGGGAGGAAAACAGAGGATCTTAAGCTTGAGAATAAGCAAGCCTGATTTGAAATTCTTCAGTAGTTAATTAGTTGGTTTTCATCTTGAGATTGAAGATGTTGAAATGTTGTGATTTTAAACATAAATCCATATGACTCAAGTAGAGCAGGTACAGTACTGTTTTGGGATATTAGAAATATGAAATTCTTTTCTCACCTTTCATATTTTTAACTGCTCACAATCCCACTATATACTTTTGTCGAGTATTCTCTTTGTTAACTCCCTCTCTGGAAGAGACACCTACCTTAGGAGGTCAGAGGCATTCTTGCGTTATAACAAAAAGAATGTAATTGGCTTACTTGAAATCAAAAGGGAACTTGTCTTCATTTACCTCAGACCGTCTGGCTTTACAGATATTAATTTCAAATACAGAGGAGAGTAGACAAGAAGTTGAGTGATAGTGTTAATTTCAGGATCTGTTGGGGCTCTTCTGTTTCTAGAGAGTATTCACTGTGAGATCAGAAAAGCTTTTATTGCTTCCTTGTCAAAAAACATTTGACTTTCAAATATGGAAGGGCATCTTCAGGTCAAATTGTGCTTAGAAAGTAGATCTTACGCTTGGTGCTAAACATTTTATGATCCATACACAAAATAATATTCTATTAATGTTGATTCTAGAAAAGACATGCTCAAAGGACCTTGTAGAAAGTTATAAGGCCAAAGGAAGAAATAGTGGACAATTCCCCACCTCTGCCTCTTATTCACAGAATCACAGAATCACTGAATCACTATGGTTGGAAAAGATTTTTAAGATCATCAAGTCCAAATGTTATCTGACACTACCAGGGCAAATACTACACCATATCCTTAAGCACCACATCTAGATGGCTTTTAAATATGTCCAGGGATAGCGATTCATCCACCTCCCTAGGCAGCCTGTTCCAGTCTCTGATAAGCCTTTTGGCATGGACGTTTTTCCTAATGTCCAACCTAAACCTCCCTGGACATCACTTGAGGCCATTTCCTCTTCTCCTATCAGTTGTGACTTGTGAGAAGAAACCAACACCCACTGCTCTACAACCTCCTTTCAGGTAGTTATAGAGAGCAATAATGTCTCCTCTCAGACTTCTTTTCTCTAGACTAAACAACCCCAGCTCCCTCAGGCACTCCTCACTCTCAAGACCCTTCATGACCTTTGTTGCCTTTCTCTGGATCCGCTCCAGCACCTCAATGTCTTTCTTATACCGTGGCACCCAAAACTGAAGACAGTACTCAAGGTGCAGCCTCACCAGTGTCAAGTACAGTGGGACAATCACTTCCCTAGTCCTGCTGGCCACACTATTCCTGATGCAGGCCAGGAGGCCATTGGCCTCCTTGGCCCTCTGGGCACACTGGTGCTATTGTGGGGATTTCTGTTGCTCAAGTATAGGCTGGTTTTGAATGCTTAATAGAAGAGAGAGGCCACACCATACTGAAAGTCCAGAAGCACTGGAGTTGGATGCTGTCAAATTCATCTTAGAGTTATTCTTAAAAAGGCTTAAGCAGAATTTACATCAATTAGATGCTGGAAATATTCTCTATGTACCTGCAAGTGATTCATTCAGATAGCTGCTGTGTCAGTCATTTGCATGGGTTGAACTATATTCAAAGTGGAAGGTGCTAATGCTACACTACAAAGTGATGTTTTAGATAGAAGCTGCAGAAGGAATTCCAGGGAATTCAGCCATAATCATGGAGTACTCACAGTTATAAAGCTCTGTAATCTGTGAGGGCTTGAAAATGCATCCATAGAATCAGCTGATGGATGTGAAAGGGCCGCAGAACATACTATATATGAAATTTTACTGCTTTGTTCTCTGTCCTGAATTTTATGTACATACTTATTTTTCTGACTACCAGCATGAGTGAATGAATTTTCCAGAGGCGGGAATTGCATTTCTCACTGGGATTCTAGGGAGAAGCTTTGCAGTAGTCCAGGGTAATACCTTATTTACCTTTCTCCCCTCCCTTTGCAAACCAACAATCCAGGATGAGGAGTTAAGGGAAGCTGTAGGATGGCTGCATCAGAATACTCTCTTAGGTGTCTTTAGAAGGACTTCAGAACAGAGACTGGCATTTTTACAGTCTCAAGGAAAGAGAAGCTCTCACAAAGACAACAACAGCGTTTTCACTAAAAGGTTAAGGTGTAGTATGCCACTCTGATCTCCTCACTTTGTTGTTCCCACTCCACATAGAACTACAGGAATTTGGTTTCCAGAAGCATCAGAGAAAGATTTATTTTTGAAAAGGTTGAAGACAAAGATTTAGGAATTGTGGTCCAAGAAAGAAAGGGATTAGCCATTTTCTTCATTTTTTCCCCTCTGTCAGCTCTTAAAGACCAATTTAGACCATGTCAGGGCATACTATAACAACCACTTAACCTCTTTTCGGAGCCTGTTGTGTTTCAGTTTAGTTTGACAACAAGCTTAACTGGCATTTGAAGCACTTTGCATTGTACCTGTGACAGGAATTATCACCAAATGCCCTCATTTTAGAGAAATAAGAATTTAGAACATAATACCGTATTTTCAGTTCAGCGGTGTTAGGCTTTCATTGTTTTTATGCTAATATTTCAAGAGGTAGAGTACATGGATGTAGTATATATTACCAGGTCTTATTTCTAGGCTAAATGACTAATAGACAGTGGTAACTCATCCCTACAGCTACCTGTTCGATTGTATCATGGAACTTGGCCTTCCACCAAAGTCCAAAGAAATTCCTCACATTGGCTGATGTGTTGTTGGTGTGGTCCAGGTGATGCAGCTGGGAGGTTTTAGTGCAATCAACCTTACGCATCTTTCCTCTGTCTTTTCTGTGGCTTTCTACAGCTTACTCTGTGATTGTTATCATCATAACTAGAGAAACACTCAGGACATGATGATTTAAATTAGATTCTAAAAGCCTTTGGAACAGCATAGCCTTTTTTTCTTCACATCCAGTTCAGTCTGGCCAGGCTGCTGTTGTACAAAATAATAGCTTGCAAAAAAAAGCGCCTTTTCATGGAATATCTCCGTTTCTGCATTTTTCCCTTGTAGGTTAGTGGAGAACTGACATTTCCAGTTTTTAAGCTCTTGAAGTCTACAACATACACACAGTTCTTTTTGAAGGACCGATTATGGCTAGCCTTTCAATTTCAGTCACACAGATTAAAGCAAATATTATTATTCTTGGATGTTCATAGGTAACTCTACATCATACATAATATTTAAAGAGATTAACAAGATGTAAATGCTTTTCTGTACCTTATCTGAGCATGAACATTTATAATGCTGGTGCTGTACAGTTACTATTTTTTTAACCTAATTCCAATAGTGAGGAATTTTACTCCAAGAATGATGTCACTGCCTGAAGATCAAACCATTTCTCCTCTCTTTGTCTGCCCAGGCTTTCACAGCACTGGCCACATGAACAGAGTAAATATTAAAATCCAGACTGATCTCTCAGTTTCATAATCTCCTGGGGGATTTTTTGTTTCTGTGGGGTGTTTGCTGGGGTTTTTTGGTTTTGTTTTTGGGTAGGGGTTTTTTGGGGGGGTGTGTTTGTTTGTGTTTGTTTGTGATTTTGTTGGTTGTTGCTGTTGTTTTTTGTTTGGGTTTTGTTTGTTTTGTTCTGTTTGTTTGTTTGTTTTACCTTCTACTTTTATTCCATACATCTGAGTAGGTCAGTTAATAATTAAGTTGCACTTTTTAGCCACTAGTCTAAAGTTACTGTTGCTTTTTAGTATCTATGTTGACCAGAGATCAAAGTTCTGTGAATCACTCCACCTCATCACTTCCCAGAGTATTCTTATTCTGTGTGTATGGGTGTCTGAGATGTAGACCTGAGTATGGAGCAGAAATAGAGCGTTCTTTTATGATGCATTTTCCGTAATGGAACCTTTTGTGCAGACTTTAATAGTTTTACAAGCAGCCCTTAACTGCATTACCTGGGACATTTTGTTTCAGATGGCTTCCTGGCTGGCTCAGTTACCAGATGGATGGAGTGGTACTGTGGTTGGTTTGTCCCTTGGCAGAGTGTTCAGAGTATGATTTTTTTGTGGATGGCTTGAGTATGGTCACTGCCACACAATTACTACTCCTGCTGTCTCCTTAGAGCAGAACACAACTCACTTTGAGCTACAATCATCAGTGTGCAGATTCAGTTAATTTCTGATCTCCTTTTGGCCCCAGATGTTATCTCAATATTCTTCTTCCTGGCCAAGCACAAGATGAAAATAAATACCTGAAACTGAATCTAGTGACATGGAGACAAAGACATTTTGCTTGAGCATTGTGTCTGCAATTGCAATTATAGAAAAGGTGCCAAAGGTAGAAGTTTCCAAACTAGTAGTGAAAAAGAGAGTTCTAAGTGGTATGTTATTGCTGTTTGATCATCTGGATGCATTCACCTACAACAGAACAGAATTAGGAGTTATTGCTATTTCCACTGTCACTGATAACAGCAACTAAATTTGGGAACCCTTTTTGACTGCTTTTTCCACTTGTGGCTGACCTTGAGTTCAAATCTCTTCTCCTTAGATAGAGACCTTGCCATAAAATTCTCACCTAAGTCATTCCCTAGATGATTACTATTATGTAATTTACAAGTTTTATAAGTTGCTTTTGATGTTACCAGCATAGAGCATGGCTCTGCAGCTTCTCAGTGGTATGGATGGCAGTGGGCAGACAGCGTCTGAGCTTTCTATCAGATCCTTAACCAATATTAAGAACCTCTTAAATTACTTCTGGTAATCTTCAGATCTACTGGGTTGTCTGGAATCCAGTTATTTTAGGTTTTTTTCACCATATCTTTCTTCAGTAACTGTGAAAATTAACAGGAGCATCTCTGTTGATGAGTGGATCTCAGGCTTCAAAACTGGCAGCAGCTCATTTTCATGTGAGTGCCCTGAGGGCTGCAGTTGACATAACCTCTCTGTTAATGCCCAGCCTAGAATTAGATATCAACAGGTTATGCTGAAGGTATTTTTCATTCATTTAGACTTTCACATTAATCAGTCAGGCTGAACATTAATTTTCTGTGATGATTTAAAGCAGGCAAGTTTTCCAGGAGATGTGGGTCATTTGAATTAATTTTGATTACTGTTTTTTTCGCTTGTACTTACTGTGCACAAAATAGGTACAACTATTACAACTATCCAGTACCTGAAGAGAGCTCATAAAAAGACTGGAGAGGGCCTGTTTACAAAGGCCTGTAGTGAAAGGATGAGGGACAATGGTTTTAAGTTAGAAAAGAGTGGATTTAAATAGGATGTAAGGAAGAAGTTCTTTACCATGAGGGTGGTAGAACACTGGAACAGGTTGCCCAGGGAGGTAGTTGAGGCCCCATCCCTGGAGACATTCAAGGTAAAGCTTGACAAGGCTCTGAGCAACCAGCTCTAGTTGAAGATGGCCCTGCTCTCAGCAGGGAGGCTGGACTAGATGGCCTCTAGAGGTCCCTTCCAACCCAGACATTTCTATGATTCTAGCTATGACACAAAGAGCTGCAGTTCTTGCACAGCAAATCTCTGTAACCCATGATTTCTTACATTTTCTTTTTCTATCACTCTTAAACATTAACTTAAATATAACAATAAATCAAAGGCCTCCAAGAAAAAACACCTTAACTTCATGTGTCATCCAAATATGTGCATGCATCCCCATTCTCTTTCTTTTTTTTTACATTGAGGACCAATTTGTCTCATTGCAATTTGATATAGTAGATGATGCTGTTTCTCTAGATGCAGAATTGTGCTTTTCTACATACCCTTTAAATCATTAAATCATTTAAAATCTCTTTAAAAGACATAATTATTTCTTCAGAATGTCTGTGATAAACTATTACTTGTTTCTTAATGGAGAACTGTATGTTTTTGTTTCTATCCATCAGCCTAAAGGAAAAATATGCACATTTAGTCTATTGAATGTTACAACTTTTATGATTTAAAACATAACACCCCAAAATTAATATTTTCTGGTATATGATAATTTTAAATGAGAACATATTTTAATGAAGCTCTGCTAGATTTGCTGCCACAATCATATGTTCCAGAATTACTTGAGAATATTGGCTTCTGCTTGGATTTCAGCTGTAGAGTTCTGCAATTGGCATAAGTTCCTGTGAGCACAAACACCAGTCACATTATGTAAGAATTTAAGACTCTGAAACTTTCCTGTTTATACGTTCCCTATCATGAATACTTGCTGCTAATGAGCCTTCAAGCACACTCTCTACATATAAAGTGGTGAATATTTTGTGAATAAACACTGGGACATGCTCCTTAGCATTTTTAGCTCACCTGTTCCTGGATTATTTGGGTTTGCTGCCAGAAGGCACCGCTATATGAGTTCTTACAACTCACTGAGGATGACAGGTCTTTAAATCTGATCTATTTTAGTTGCATTGAGCATAGACTAGCTAACATTAGAATTTTTTTGTCTGGAAAAAAAAAATAAAACAACCCAAACCCTCACATTTCAAAAAAGTTTCTTTTGTTTAGAAATACTTCTATTTTCTATCAAATAGGCTATTTTTCTAAATGAGGTGAGGTTGTCTGCCCTAAATCTGGAGGACTCCTAGATTGTCAGGGAACATTTTAAATAACCTTCTATAATCAAACTCATCTTAGGAAACAGGCAACATCCAGGAGATAGTAGCATTCCTCCTGTGTCAAGTTGCAAGGAACGTGGCATGAGAAAACTCCCTTACAAGCTTGAAAGTTAGACCTTGCTTGGTTTGGGAATTCACCTCCAATTCTCAGTCCATGGCATTTTGTCCTGACTGTATGGACATAGACTGCAAACTCCAAAAGCTCAGATTTCCTCATGGTATCCTGACTTTCAGCATTATCCTGTATGTTTTTCATGGAAGTAAACAAAAAGCAATTCTCTCATGACACATTTTAATATCATCCATTGAGAATTTTGTGGAAATTCCACTAGAAAATTCCGTGCGAGACCTTACTGACAATGGACACAAAGAGAAGTCTACTGGCAGCAGACCAGCATTTTTTATAGGCAGCTTTGCACCACTGCTGGAAAACCCTTAGAGTTTCAAAGCATTTGAAAGCTACTGATTTTAAAACATAGTAGATGGAGAAAATAACCCATCCCTTATAGCTTCAGCAGTTACTCTATCTGTTAAAAATAGCAATTTATTTGTTATTTGAATATTACTGGATTCTACTCCAAGTCATTGATTCTTGTTATGCTCTTCTTCAGTAGATTCAAGCTATTAATACATGATGCTTCCTCTTCTATACAGTACTTATGCACTGTAATCAAGTCATTTCCAATCGTCTATTCAAAAAGTTGCAGAAATTCATCTTTTATGTTTTTCACGATCAGGCTTTTTCTCCATTTTTTTCCAATAGCAGTTGAGACTTTTTACCTTCTTTGTAGTTTTCAGCATCTTAAAAAAAATAGAAGTACACAAGAACTGTGTGCAATACACTTTATATCTTTGCCAAACATGCAAAGTCACCAACTACTTCCGCTAACTTACACTATTGAATGTTTTGCACAGAATTACACTAGCTGTTTACTGTAGCTTATGACCCTAAATCCTCAGCAGGAGGTACTGAGTTGTAAAATGTCTTTCCTGATTCACTAGATACTTAGAAATAGTCTGAGTTCTTTGTCTTAGGAAGTAGAATTTTTGCTTTTGGCTGTATCACAATGTACTCTGTGTGACTGATTACAGCTTAGTGATTTAGCACTTTCTAATGAACCTGTTGCATTATTATTATTTACCATTATGATAATTTTTGTGTTGCTTGCTTACTTTCTCAGCAGAAATATTTTCCACATCTATAAAAAAAAGCAGTAGACCTTGAACAGAAAAAAATATTTTTGCATGTTTCCTTCATCAACCATATTTACAATCTTATCAAATATTGAATCTGGTTTTAGTTGAAAAGACCTATTTTTGATAAAACCATTTGACTTCACATTCATTATCTTCCATATCCTTTAAATCAACGTTAATACAAACTTTGATGAGTTCTTCCTTTGTTTCATCTGGGTTTGATAAAAGGCAAATGGCTGATAGATAACACCTTCATCTCACTTGCCCTTTTTTCTGAGTAAGATGGGCATAACATTAGCATTGTTCCAGTCTTCTGGAATTTCCCTTGTGGTCTAAGATTTATTAAAAATGAACATCATTGAGCCAGAGATCTCATGATAAGTGCAGTCTTCTTTCCTAGATTTTTATAGATGACTGCAGTAACCTCTTTCTTTTTACTGAAGAGATTAATGAAATTCAGTGTGTGGTACTGATTGCTGTGATGACCTTTGATGAGCTGTCTTGTCATCCTAAAGAATGTGTTAAGAGAGTTTTTCAAAGTGTAATAGCCAAGGGTAGTGGAGTAATAAAAGAGGATTTTGCCAGTATGTATTCATCAGAAAACTTGAATATCTTTCAGTAGTTTTATTAAAATGTATTTTCAAATGCTTAGTTTGAGAAGTGGATATAAACCTGATACGGGTAAGTCAATATATTTGAATAGATAGCACTAGTTAGAAGGGACTCATTCTTGAACTGAGCTCAAATATTTAATGAGCTGAACTTAAAACTGATAATGCTAGGCATTGTAGAAGGAGGCATGTATTTGTTTCATCATTTCAATTGGAACCAAAGACAAACATATTAAAATTATATGAGAAAGTACATATATCTGACTTCCCTGAAACTAAGAAGCTCTAGAACAAGAGTGGTTCTGAGCTTTTTTGAGGATTTTCAGATTGCCTCTTTTCCAGCTGCATATCCTTCACTCCATCTCATATTTTTAGTCAGCTTTGATTCTCTGGAAAAAAATTCCAGTACAAAAATTAGTAAAAGAGGGCAATGCAACAAAACTTTTAAATTAAGAGCAGTGATACAGAAAGGGCTTTTCAAATACTGTCTGTGCTAGTAGCACAGAAGTAGTGGATGAAAATAAAAGATGACATTGACTTGGGTGAAATTATACTTGAAGAAAATTCTTCATCTTGATAAATTACAGGTGGAGAACTGTCATGTTATAAGACTTCACCTGTCAGCTGTTAACCTACATCAGCTGTCTGTGGTTTTCCCATTAGCAAATCCAGTTCCTTATCAGCTTGCTGTGCAGTCCCCTGGTTTACAGCTTTTCCAAGTCACTACTGTGGTTGCAGTGCAGTGAGGATTCTGACCTGCTTGTATGGGTGAGTTGTCTTGTGAAAATAAAGGCACAAGCTGGGTTTAGTACAGAATTGTGTTGTATGCTGCCCTGGAAGCTGGGGAGCATGGTAATTAGGTTCCTGTAAATTCAATGGAGAGCAATGCCTTAAAGAGGATAGATGCTCAGATTCTTGTTTAGTTCAGGGAAACTCTTGAGCATGTTCCAGGTCTCATGTTCTGTTTGGCCTGCCTCAGGCTAACAAGCAAGTTTCTAGCTTTAAAATGGTGGCATCATCTACTGCCTTTTGCCTAATGGCTATTTTAGGAGATTTTTAGAGGAGGCTGCTGTATTGTGTGTGGGTTTTTGATTGGGGTCATGGAAGCCAGCTGGAGGTAGTGCTGGGGGATGTTATAGAGGTACAGGAAAGTTGTACTGGTGTCACAGCAAGCAATAGATGAGAGAAGGGAGGATATATATTTGCAGGAGATGAGTGAATCAAGCTGTGCTAATGTCATTGCAAATAGAGCCACTTACTTATAATGTAGCTGGGACTGGTACAAAGTGCAAGGTCTTTTTTGTCTTGGTAGTTTCTTGTAGAGGAAAGGGAAGAAGATAGCTGGCTATGAAGGTAATCAACAAGTTCCATTGGATTTCTCTTTGTGGTTCTTGCAAATCAAATAGAAATACACTGTCCAACTTCAGCAGTGGAGGCACTGAATTCACCTGATAGTCCTTCCCTGTGTTTGTTGAATTTCAGTAGAATTTACCAGCAGCAATATATGGTTACTCATTCCATCATGTCAATTGTTCCCACCTACTGCTTTGTTTAATCTGTTTGTTCTGTCCTTCTTAATCGGTAGTGTGTGGTCACCATAGCGATGACTCTCCTCGTGACAGATTTTTAATACAGTACCACATCCAGTGGTACATCTTACAAGTAAGAATTCAGTAATTGATTTGATTCTTGAAGTTCTGCTGTGTACTGATCCTGTATATTTTTGGATGTCTGCTGTAACTCTAATCCATAACCTGAAGTTCTGGAGTCAATCTAAGTCATTCTTAGTGACAGAAACTACATTAACTAGGTATTCAAGTGCCCATACCTAATACAAGAGATGTCTTCAAATCAGGCAAGGCTACTGTACTGTGGCTTCCTGCACCCTGTCACAGGAGGACAAGAACTTTCTGTAGAGTGACTGCAATGCACATGTAATTATGGAAAAACTTAAACTTAGTAATTTGACTTCTCATAGTGTCTGATAAGGAAAAAAAAATTAATCCTTCAAATGTAATACATTTCCTTTCAATGTTGTACTTAGACTACTTACTAGAAGACTAGCTTTGTGACATGCTATAGTTAATAAGTTTTCCATGCTGTCAAAAGTAATAATATTAATGTGCCATTCAGTTAAATTAATTTTGTTTTGTGCACTGGCTTGGATAAACGTGAGTGACATTTAGAAATACGATCGGGAAGGAGCTGAGGAGAAGCCAAGTGGCAAAATAAAGTGAGATGCAATCATTAAAGCAGAGCAGCCAGCTGAAAGCATTTGTGGGTAGGCAAAGAGTTACAGAAAACCAGGCTATGATGTTTAGGCATGTATCTTTCTTTTAATTCACTCTTCCCTTTCTCATTTATTTAAGAAATTCATTTTCTCCTTGTTTAATTGAGAACTCAGTCTGTTTGGTAGCATGGTCTCTTCGTTTTCAAATTAAAGAGTGAGTTTTTGATAATCTTTGATTTCAAGTGCCTTCAGCCACAGAGTTCCTCATTTGGCAAGAGGCAGCTGATTGTAATGCTTTTAAACTGATGACAGTGAAGTGTCATTTTCTGCTAATAATAGGAGTGTTTCTTCTTTCCAATCCTCTGCTGTTTAGAAAACAGTAATAGAAGTGCATTCCATAAACAGTTAAGAATGTAATGAAGAGGACTAAAAGGAGAAAGCTGACAAAACCTGACTTGTTAATTTGAACCAGACAATGTTGTTGTTTAAAAAAAAAAAAAAAGCCACCTTGTTTTCAAGTCTGATTTGCCATTATGTTGGACAATATTGCATAATTAGGACAGTTAAAAGAAATATAGTCTACAACCTTTGTGTATATGTATTGCAATAACAAGATAGACATTTGTGAAGAATTTCTGTGTCAAGTAGTGCTGTTCAGGGGTGGGGTAGACTTTTATTTCCACAGAAAGATCTGCTAGTTCTTTTCCCTTTAAGCAAAGGTAAATAGTGCTGGCATACAGAAGTTTTATCACAAAGGAATCGGAGAGTAGGACTGTAGTAGGGAAATAATCAAAAGGAATATGCAATTAAACTATTTTTATTGGCTCTTCCTCACTCTTACTTTATACCATGACTGTATCCCTACAGATACCACCTCCTGATATCTTTAATACATTCATTTCATTTGATAGGTCGTTCCCTGTCTGCTCTAAAACTCCCTTTTAAAACTTATTTCAGGCACTTCTGCTTCTATTTCTGTTCTCTGTTTCCCTGGGATCAGACTCCTTTCCATCTCTTCTTTAGCCTGTTATCACTGCTAGTCCCTTTTTTACAGCATCTGAAAAGATCCCTCTGGATCTTTGCCTCAAGAACCCTTTGTTTCTTCTGAGATCTCCTGCTGTAACCTATTTCACCTTATTTTGCTTCTTAATTTACTAGTTATGTGGCTTGTAAGTGAATGCTTTACATTAATAGGAGCTTCCTTTTACGGTCAAGTTTGTGCATTAGAAGAGGGTATAGCCTATGAAGGTACTTCTGAAATAATATCAGTAAAACAAAACGGGAGATACTTTTTATCACAGAAGTATTTTAAAAGACAAGTACATTATTCCTGTGAATGAAGACTGACCCCTGAATAAGGAAATGCACAGTAGGGTACTCGTCTAGTCATATTTTATTGTTTTAAAACCTCTTCTGCAAAAGTTCAGTAGGTACAGTCATGAAGAAGGTTCTTCCCTCTTTTCAGAGGCATTTAGCATGATTTTACTGTGAGCTGTATAACGGCATGGCTGCTTCATTCATGGTCATGAAATTCTTTTAGGCAGCAAAGGAATTATTCTGCTTGTCAAATTAATGGTTTAGCTATTAAAGTTCTGAAGCTTATATTGACTGTGTTTATACTTAACATTTTGCAAGTCTGAAATAGCTACTTCTGTAATCAACCTTTTGATTGAAAAGGCTGGGGAGAGCTCTGTTTCTTCTATTCACTCTCAGTGCTTCATCCCAAAAGTAGTTCATAGACTTTGGGGTGCAGTGGTACTTGGAGTGCATACATATTCATGTGATAGTCTCCAAAAATGCTGTAATAATGGGCTGACACATTAGCTCCAGCTTTTATTTCTCTTTCTGGTTCTTCTTTATCTTTCCCTGCTGCACCATCTATTTCTAGCCTATTTATGCAAACTGAGTCTTAAGAGCTTCTTGCTCACTTCCCACTCCTTTGCCTAATTGTGGCAGAATCGTCTTCATGTTGTAGGGTCATCTGGTCTCTGATTTGCAAGCATACAAGAAAAAGAAACCTATTGCAGGTTTGAAATTTTCTGCTTTGTTCTTTAACCATGTATTTATCAAAAATGCAATACCTTTGAAGCTATTAATGTCAAATACAGATGTTTTGGCAATAAAACTTCAGATTTAAATAAAATAATTAAAAAAAAAAAAGAGCCAAACAAACCAGTATTTCCTTTTCCCAGTACGATTCTTTCTTTGTCTTTAGAAGGTGTGGAGGATCAATGCTATCCCAGTATGTGTATGTGTTCCTAATTCTGCCCACTTATATGGTGGCTTAATTGAAGTTGTAGCCAGTCTACATCATCTGTTTCTGCATCAGTGTGATTCTGTTGCTAGTATTGTGGTGACAACTTTGTGGCTTAATGAATTTATAGTTTACGTGCCAAGAAAAGGAATTTGATCAATTTGAGATCTCCATGTATAGATAGAATACAATGGCCTCAAAACCATCTGAAGACTGTGGAATTAGGATTAGAGAGTGTCATTACAGTTTACCTGAGTTTCCTGAATTCAAAAGACTGATTTAACTTATAACACACCTTTATGCTGTCTGTTTTCTCTGTAGAGTTTTAATTCATTTCAGTTGGTGAGAAAGCTATACAGTGTACATTGAGTTTCCATTGTAAATATTAACTGGTGAAAGATTTTTGTCTTTGCCCATAAACCACATCCTATTGTGTTTCAGGCTATGCAAATATCCACATTCTAAACCAGGTATTGGACACCTACCTCACAGTGTTTATATCCTTCGTCTTCAGACTATTTTGGAGTCTTAGATCCAATTAGGAAAAAGCATATGGTGCTGTGGCTCATTATTTTGATATTGTTTTACCAAGAGAGCTGCAAGCATCAACTTTCTCATAATATCTTCCACAGAAACATGGAGAATGTTTATATTAAGGAGATGGATATCTCTATTAGTGATTCTGCTGTGCGAATGAGAGTAATCTGCATAAATAGCATTTTTCTCTCTGACTCATTAGAAGAGTGTACTGGCAAGGCAAAAATGACTACTGACAAAGACAAGAAGAAACATGAGACAGGCAGGAGCCACTTAGTCATCTATGAAAGTCTAGGTTCTCAACAGGACTTCAAATGGCCTTTTCTAAGCTGAAGTAGCATTAGTAGCACTGTTTATGTCATTTATGTTCTGCTCCATTGCATCCTCTTTTAAATGCAATGAAGTTATGAAGTTGCTTAGATGGAAGGTGTCTTCTGATTGGAGTTTAGGCATTAGACATGAATAGGTTAATGTCTATGAACCTCCCAGCTGGAAGTTTCTAACACTAACTTCCAGTTTCCATCAGAGTTCAAAGCAATTTACTGACATAAATTATTTATACATAGGACTGAAAGAAATCCATAACAACAATAAGGCATCTCCATGAGATAATCACCATACCAGACGCACTCATCTGTACGTTATAGCCCTGCAGGGGTTTGTAATTATCTCCTGCAAACCACACCTCTATTGATTGCATTTTCCTTCATTGCAGTGCTGCCACTTTCAGTATTTTGCCTGAGAAATATTTTTAAAATAAAAAAAAGGCAAGAAATCACCACAACTTAGGAATAGCAAACTACTTGCGTCAGTCATGCAAAGAGAAAATGTTAAAAGTACAAGAAATATCAAAGAAATACTGTTAATACAGATTTTAATAACAAAGTACTAAATGTGATTCTGTAGGCACTTAAAGAGGTATGCATCCTTTTTCATCAAGTAATACACTGGAATAAGCCCATCATCTGCTACCATTTCCCCTGGCTTCTTAGTGATCTATGGAACACTGGCTGTTTACATGATGCTGACTGCTTTTCCATGCTTCCTGCAGCTAAAATTACATTAAAAGAGGCTAAAAATGTATTAAATGCTCTCATAAAATTACTCTTCTGTGTAGACAAACACGGTATTTGCACAGAAGCATAACATGATTACACATGGAAAAAGGCTGGTGAGAGATGATGGTCTCTGTGACAATGTGTTAATGAAGACCTCCTCCAGCCTCTGCTGAAGCACTCTGATCAGAAGCAACAATTCTAACCCTCATTTTATGCTTACTAAACACATTCTAGTCTCCATACAAGTACAAAAAACCCAAACAAGCCAAAACAAAAAAAAAAAAGGAGGGGGGGGAACAACACAAACCAAAACTCACAACCCTCAAAGGAACACTTAAGACCACGGTTCTGATTAAAAATACATTCGAAAACAGTAGTTTAGCTATTCTGTCAATTCTGAGGAATACAAGTTCTGGTACTGCTACAACCAAAGCTCTGTCTAGTGAATCTAGAGGTGATTGAATGCCAGTTGATACACAGGTACAAAGGTGGGGAACTAAAACAAGCTTTCAAATATACCTTATTTCAGTCTCATTCAGAATCAACCAGACTACTTTAAGCCAGGTCTGTAATAGAACAGTGACTACAGAAAACAGCAGGCCACTGGGTGAGCTGTGGTCATAACACAAGTCAATATGAAACTGATTTCTTCCTTTCTGAACAAGCTGCAAGTGATAGATCAACTTCACCATTAGACTAGTCAATAGGGACTTCCAAAACTGAACATCAGGGAAACAGGATTGTGTTCTGCTGTTACCGTGCCATTGCAGGCTCAGCTGAGGACCAGCTATGCAGACTGCATGGCTGAAATCTGTATTTTCATGATCTCAGTCTACACTGAGATTTATAACAGTACATGCAGACAGGGAAGAATAGTAAGTCCTTCCACAGCAGTGCAGTCCTTCTGTGAAAGACATCTTAGGTTATTCTAGATATGAGTTAAAAATGTAAATTTTCTGATATTATGATCTGTTCTTTTGAGCAAAGTTATAATATCTTTATAGCCCTCCTGGGTCAGGTAGAGGTCTCTGAGATACTGCTCCCCAACTACCCTGTTTGCAGCCTGAAGAGTCCTAATCTACTTAGCTGTTCCTTCTACAAAAGCTGTGTTATATCTTTGATCAATCCTGCGTGGAATCTTTCCCAATTCTACTCTACCCTTTTTGAGGTGGGGAGGACACCATAAGTTTTCGAGGTACTGGCACATGTGCGTTCTGATAGCATTTTTATATGTGATACAAACATTTAATGTCATGAGCTATTTTGTTGTCTTGTCTCTGAGCACTTCCTAACTATACATAACTGTGTGTGTTCTGTATGTTTCCTGACCACTGGTGATCACCAAGCTGATGTTTTTCAGGGAACTATCTATTACAGTCTCTATGTGTCTCATTCCCAACTTGTAATAATCAATTCAGAGTTTTTATAGGTATTCTTGCAGCTTCTAAGTTTTGTGTTTTGCTTTTTTACATTAAAAGGAACAGTAACTACATTATGTTTTTCTTAATATATAACACTCCAATCCATTGTTGGGAAGATCAAAGAATCCCACATCTACAGGGAAATCTTCTGAGACAAGGCCACACACCTTTTGATAAGGGAGGAAGGTGTGAAGTCTGAAGTATAGCTGACCATCTGGCATGCACCCTTCAGATGGGTATACTGCAGATGTTTATCCAAGCATAGATAAAAAGAGATTGTATGGAGCAAACTGACACCAATGCTGAAAATTAGGCTTAGGAAATGAAGTTCAGTTTCTCTTGAACGACTTGGAAGCTTGAACTTCCAGTTGGAAAGGAAAATTTTGGTTCCTTTTACACAGATTATAAAGTCCTTAGGATGTGGACTGTCTTTTTTTTCTAGGAGATTCCCACTACATACATGAATATGTAAGCCAGTTACTCTCAGTAGCGTCCCTCCAACTTTTTAGGCAAGGTTCTGACTTGCCTAAAGAACCCCATGGTTCTTCAAGCCTAGTAAACTGCCATGTTCCTTTTGGATTTGTGATAAAGGGAAAAGGGGCATAATTCCCATAAAAACAAACAAAAAACCCCACACCTTTTTTCTCTTAATAAAAAGCTTCATACACCCCAAAAACTTTTCAACAGCCAACCTTCCAACTTATTCTAAAAAAACCACTGGAACTGAAGAGATGTATCTTCATGGAAATGTACTTTGTACTCTGCTGCCAGAATAAATTGTGGAAACAGTCATATGCCATAAGAATTACTGTCTTTGTAAGAGAAACACTGCTGACTGAAATGCTTTGTAAGACTGTTCAGTGTAACCTGATTCTTCTTGTCTCAAAAGCAACCTTGTCACTTCCCTAGAGATACCAAAGAAAGGAGGAACGTGTCTTGGATGATCATTTGAAAGCAGTATTCTCCTTTTTCTCTCTTCCCCTCTTATATCTGCAAGTTCAAATCTATTACTCCTCCTTTTAAAACAAAGTTCCTGTAATTCTGAACATAACTCAGACTCTTCTTCTTTGCCACAACTGTTAGGAAGCTACTAAGCAATGAATAACAAAAGGTTGTATTTGGCAGGATCCCAGATGATAGACCACAAGACTGAAGACAAAACTAAATCCTTCCAGCCATTCCTGATGTGAGGAGGGATGCACTGTGTGCTTTCCTGATGTATATTTGCCTTTTTTTTTTTTTTTTTTTTTTTCCCCTGTCAGATAGGAGAAAAGTCATTTTTTTTATACTGAATATTTTGTGCTTTGTGTTTTCTATACTTTTTACTTTTGGGACAAAGTGTTACGAGAGAGTTTCATGGAAAGCAGTCTAGTAGTTATGTATGCATGTGTGCTAATTGATTTCCATGGAAACACAGACTGTGGGAGGGAGACACAAAGAAACACAAAACAGTCATGACTTGGTTTAAAGGGCAAACAGTAGTTGTGGGATCCTGATTGTCAGAGGTGAAATGTTGAGCAGTATAACTTGCTTTGCAGCCAGCACATAACTTGTCATTTTGCTCTATATAAGATAGTTGCTGTGGGCTCCATTTGCTGCAAGAGACTTAAGTTTATCAAGGATTTAAGCTGGGCAACTTGTGGCACATATCTTATATTGATCATTTGAATGTTTTGTTTAACAGTAGGAGTTTGAGTTGTAATTCTGTTCATTGCCTGTGGGGCTTTCAAAATTGCATTTTTAAAAGGTACAAAAGTGATGAAAATTTAACACTATCTCTTTCTTGCTTTCACAGCAAGAAAAACTGGGTGATATCTGCTTCTCCCTCCGTTATGTGCCTACTGCTGGCAAACTGACTGTTGTCATTCTGGAGGCAAAGAACCTGAAGAAGATGGATGTTGGTGGGCTATCAGGTATGTAGATGAAAATCTACTTGTAGATTTTTTTTTTCAGGCTTTTAAAGGCATAAAATCAACTCATTTTCTATTGGGCATCTCTTGATTGAATAGGTAAGGGCTCTTGTTCACTAAAAATGTGGCTTGTGTTTTCTGAAAATCAGGGCATGACTGAGTATATCAAAATTCATTGTAGCTTGAAAAAAAGGAATTCTGTTATGTGTTGCGTTACACTCCAAGACAAGGTCTGAAGAGTTAAGTCAGATGACAGTACAAGCTCTCTGTACTTTCCTTTTCTCCTGTTGCCTGGAGATAAATGCAGACTACTCAGGCAAGAGGAAAAAAATCTGACTACAATTCCTATTGTCTGTTTAATCTCACAAAACATGAGCATTTCCCAGCAATGTTACTGATAATACGTAATAGAGGAACTCTCCATGGGTCACCATGCTGACTGCTAATTGAGGTACTAGGGTAACTGTTCCTACATTTGAAGGGCTCAGGTGTGATGACTTACATGTGCAGAGTTGGGAGTGCTCCGCAGTTGTGTGTACACTGGCAATCAAAATGACAGTCTTGCACTTGTGGTAGTCTGTGAAGTTGATATCTCTGACATGCTTGGTACCTACAAGTATGTCTTTGTAGCCTTTGTAGCCTTTCCTCGTAGTAAGGCTATAAGCACTCTGAGTTAGATGAAGTATGCTATCTCTAAGGGAGGGTGCAATCAGCACACATGACATCAGGGCTGTGTTCCAGGAACCTGGTGGAGCTCTACATAGGCTTCTATTCTTTGCTGTGTCTGGAATGTGGATACAAACATCTATCAATTATCTGAGACAAAATTAAATAACAAGATGTTTTATAAGGAGAGGTCTTTCCATGAGAATTTTATTTTATATACTTTGTTTAAAAGAGACAATTTCTACCTGCCATTGAGAATGAGAATATTTCTAGCGCAGCCTTAGAGCTGAAAGCTGTTATAACTGTCACTAATACACAGATGATGTAATTGCTGATTTATGAATTAGCAAGTGACAAGAAAAGTGTTTTGCTTTTCTTCTCTTATAATTTTAGCCCAAGGTAAGAGTTGTATCCAAATTACAAGAAATGTGAACCTGCTAAAAGCAATCCTGAAGGTTTTATTTACCACTTTTGATGAACAATAACAGTAAGATCTTCACAAAGTGAGGGGAAACACTCATACCAGTACTAGTTATATAGTTCTCGGTGTTGTGTGGTTTGGGGTTTTTTTTTTGTTGTTATTGTTGTTGTGTTGTTTTGGTTTTTTTGTTTGTTTTGGTTGGTTGGTTGTGGGGTTTTTTTGTTTTGTTTTTTAATTTACTTGCTTCTAAAGTCTTCCACTGCAGCAACAGACATAATAAAGTAGAAGACACCGAAATGTTGTAGTCATTACCTCACTCAATCAAGTCTATCTCTTTCTTGTCTGAAGTGGACACTGTATTAGGACACACCACTAATAGTTTCCCTGACACTCATACTGAACAAATTGCAAATTAATGTTCTTAAGCACATTTACATCCTAATTGTTCCCTAATGAAAGATTAGCTCCTCATAATGAGGAAGTGTGGGGGTTTTGACTGAAGTGTAGCTCTAAGATCCAGACTGTCTATATTCTTTTCCAAACTTTGTGATGGATAATGGTTACTCAACTCATAAGAAATAAAGGGGCAGGGGAAGCAGTAATGAACTGATGACCTTCAACAAGCTTCAGATGGAAAATATGATGCATTGTGTTGGAAATAATGAATAGGCTTACTCTCCTCTGTGCTTAAGCACACAGAAGACATTTAAATATATTTCTAGGAAACGACAGGTTTTGTTCCCCTTTTTTAGGGCCATGCCAAACTAGAAACATCATGTTCTCTGGGAGACAAACAAACCCAGTGGGATACCATGGTTGTAGCAGGAATTCAAAAGTTGCTGACAGTGATAAATGGCAGTTAGTACAGTATTCCTGAGGTAGTAATTATAAATGAAATAATGTTGGTTTAAAGTGGATCCAGTATCTTTCATTAGGGAATTTATCTTTTGAATAAATTATGCAGAAATAACTTTTGAAATCAAGCTGAGATTCTGTTGTCATTATTCACACTAAATAATACCTACTCTCAAAGTACCATACTGCTAAGTCGTAATGAAGGTGACAGGATTTTATCTTGATTAGCAAATGCTTTACCTAATAGTTTTGTTATTTTCTCTAGATATGAAAATGGTGCTTTTTTTTTTTTTTAAACTGAAAGTTATGCCTTGCAGTGGAGGTGGAAAAATGTTAACAATCAAATGTGATCTCAAGCTAAATGTTACCTTTATAATCAACAGCGCTTACTGTCACCTAGGGAAAGCCATTAGCAAGAGGTGAAAATTATGTAGTTGACACAGTTGAGGGGAAAAAAAATAAAATCTTAAAGTTGTCAAAAAAGGAAATAGGTATCTAGTTTTGGAGTTTAGAATGTGTCTTTTTGTTATTCCTTCCTATTTTGGAGAAGATGCTGGAAAAGCAAGACAGACATTTGGAAAGGGCTCTGCTTTCTCTTGCATCAAGGCTTTATGCCTCTCTGTGGAGTTTATCTGCCTTGCAGAAAGGAGGAGCAAGGCCCTGGCTGCTGCAGGAGGTCTGATGTAGTGCTGCTAAGCTTTCGCAGCACAGTAATGGCCAACCTTGCCATTTTCCTTCTGGCTGCATCTTTCCACTTCTTGAGTATTACTGCTGCTAGTAAATATCTTCTATACTTTTGCACCTCAGAGATGTGAAAAGCTTTAGTATTTATATTATCTTTAGTCCCAATACAAAGAACCAGTCGCTGTGGCTTAGGCGTCTTCTGAACTTCTGTTTAGAAATTTATTAAATCCGTAATTGTGGTCAATTGGACTTAAATGCATACTTGATTTTTGACATGTGCATTTATATTGTGCAGACAGGTGCTTTTCTTAACTGGGCTCTCAGTCAAAAGCAAGAGACCCATCAAAATAGACAGAGCACTACCTCTTCCTAGCATTTCCACAGGGCTTCTACTTGTGAAACCTTAAGCCTGCTAGTCAGCATATAGATCCTATTTAATGGTTACTACAGTTTAAAAAAAAAAAAAAAAAAAAAAAGTTGTCTTTTATCACCAACATTTTGAACTTTTCCATTAATTATATTATCAGTCAAAAGCCAATCACAAATTACTTTGGAAACAGACAATAAAAGACAAGGGACTAATCATCAAATACATAAGACTCCTTATAAAACCAGATCACCCATATGAGCAATAAACTCCCAGGTCTTAAACTTAATTGCAACACCAGGCTGTGACTAAAGCAAACCTCGGCTCAAACACTAGAACTGTTCAGCCTCAGCTGAAGTCACCACAACAAGTGGAAATTATTACTTATGGTAAGCAGGGACCTCTGGCAAACAATTTTTAAAATGGCATTGTAATTATTTAAATTATAATCAAATGCATTTTTAATGAATCTGACATAATGGCAGGTGATATGTAGGAATGTAAGCTATAAAGAAATTTTTATTTTTATTTGTCTGAATTTGGTAAACTTGGGTTACATGGTGTTATAGGGTCCTTCACCCAAAATGTTTAAAGGACTTAGAGACTTAGGTCTTACAGCAAATCAAGGGAACTTAAACACCCAAGTGACTATGCTGTTGTTTGGGTTTTTTTATTTCATTTAGATGATTTGCAAAATTGGAAGTTTTCAAAACCAGTTTGCAGTTTAATCTCTCCAAACATACCATATAGACAGTCTAATTCCTCAATAAGATTACAATGCAGTTCAGCAATGCTGTTCAGTTCACCAGGCTTGCTGATGAATTGGGGATTCAGGTTTACAACTCCTTCTGCTCCGTAAAGAGGGCAGGAGTTATCTGCAGGTCCCTTGCGAGGTATTCAAAGTGGTAGTGATTTAAACAAGTAAACTTTTATCTAAATTCATTTTATTCTTGCTTTGTATTTGTAGTCTTTACTTATTTTCTAAAGAAAAAAAATGGTTGTTTAACCCTCAGCACATGTAACTAGCAGCTAAATGTGGTCTGTGCACAAAATATGGTGGTACATTTTATTACAGAGGAAGATTCCCAGTATTAATACACATTTACTCTGGCAGTTCTATAGATTTCTATGTATTCAGTCATATCTTCCATTTGTACTCACTTTCATTTCTAACATGAAGTAGAAGCTTTGATTTCAACTTCCAATAGCTTTCCCTATTTTGACCAAGCCAAATGTTGAATTAAATTACCTGAATGCATTGAAAAGCATTCTTCCCTCTGAACTTTCAGAAGAGGCTGGGGCTGGCACCTGGACAGACTGTTGTTATGGATGTTTAGCTACCCAGGCCCTTTGGCTAAAAAAAAAAAAAAAAAAAAGGTAAAAATAAAAACCGGCATTTAAGAGCTTCAGTGGCTGTACTGACAAAATACTGTTTTGTATCACAAAGTCATCTCTTAGTAGCTGATAATAACTGTAAGCCTTACATGATAGCTTATCATCTTTTCAGGATTAATCTCAGTATGGTTTATTTCTTCTAAAAATCTCAGAAAGCTGATGTGGTTTTGTTCTTTGTGTATTACTTTAGTGTGCTTAGGTCTTAGTGAATTTAATTGCCAGGAATGCATCCTAGTAGCAAGCAACCCTCCCCTTATCTCCTCAGTGCTGCTGCCTCTCACCACAGCCCTCAGTCAGACCCAGAGTTTCAATGGGGAGGAGATGCTTTAGCTGGCTTGGTCGCAGGTATTGCCTTAGGAACTGTTGCCAATATGTAGCACATATTGTAGTAGACCCCAAACTATACCTCTTTATACCAGATTAATGCTTAGTAAGAACTGCAAGGAGAAGAGGATTGACACTTGATTCATATGCTCTTCCTTCCTGCAGAAAGAGGTAGATACAGCCATGAAGAGAAAGCAACCCATAATCCAGTCTGTGTGAAAGCTAACCTCAGTATTTATGTTATAAATAGAAAATACACAGCACCTTTTTTGTATTTGCCATGCAAATACTAGAAATCCGAACCATCTTTCAGGACCAAATCATATGATAGCAGAAATAAAGCTAGTTTTTTACAATTAGACATTTATATTAAATATTGCATTCAAATTCAAAAGGATTGGTTGGATGTTTTAGAAAAGAATAGAAAAATCTAAAATTGTAGAGACCAGCTCTTTGGAGACAAAGTGAATGCTCATAAATTATGCAGTCAGAGCATTCACTTCAATAACTTCATTAAAACATAAAATGTTAAAAGCTAGCTAACGCTGATGCAATGTTATGGGAAGAGAAATACAGCATTAGTGGCATGGCCTTGCTACAAGCAATATTGTAAGCATAACTCAGTGAATATTAAGGGAAAAGAAAACAGCCTTATTAAAAGACAAATGTAAAAATAAACAACAAACACCACCACCACAGCAGCTGCATTTGCAGTTTATCTTAAAGAATCCAACAGAGATCAGTACCGACAAATACTTTAAGACCTCTGCTTACTGTGAGGATTTCTACAACATCTATTATCTCAGTATCTCTACTGTAACATACTGGCAGAACTTCCAACAGTAGATGGCTGCTGCACTACATCTCTCTACCACTTGCAAAGTAGTCTTACGGTACCACAGTAAATTCACTGTGGGCTCATACAATGGTGATGGAATCAGTCACCAAATCTCCATCATGTTAAAATCTTTCTCTCCTGACTGGATGAACATTTCTTTTGGCGACATCTTCCCTAAGACTGGGCAGTAGGAAGGGGGGTCTTGTCTGAAATAGTCCTCTTTCAATGGATAAATAAGGTGTTAGGGAGTTGTTTATTCTAATCCCAACTCACGCCTTTGATATGAAACCACCTTCTTCCTCAAGTTAAAAGCCAAAGAAGGCAATTCTAAAATAAAAATATATTCCAAATTGCAATGTATTCATTATAGACACCATGTTAAAGAATTTATAGACTCGTATTCCAGGGCATTTTAGAGAGTCTTATGAGGAACCTGTCAAGTAATTGTCCATTTTGGAGTGACTACACAATTTCCACTGATTCATATGCTGCAGGCTGTTGCACACAATATATTATTAGATGAACCATCAAATGTGGTGTTTCCTACAAAGAAGCAGAATTGAGTTGTGCTGCGCTTTTTTTTTTTTTTTTTTTTTCCCCCCCCCCACCTATGCTTGGAAGGAGGAAAAAGAGATTGTGCCTGCTGATTACCAGTGAAGTTGTACAAAACCTGCAGGCATTGCTCTGAGAAACCTTAGGACAAACAGTGTGACAAAAAAAGCAGCTGGCATCAGGAGGTGTTTGAACATCTGCTTGATTTGAGAAAGGAAAGAGCTTATTGTATGTGCACATCTCCTTATTTGAACACACTGACCAAAGGTACAGCAAGGTCAGCACTCAGCTGTGTGCGCTCTGTCAGCCAATAGTCATAATTTTCTGACATTGCTATTGATTTCCCCTTACCCTCCGTTCCCCTAAACAGAAGGGGAACTTTATTTGAATAGCCACAGCTAAATAATGTGGTTTGTGTGTGTTTGTATGCTTCTTCCTGATTATAGTATGTTTTTATTTCATTATGAAGTCCCAAAGCAAGTGTGAAGATGTCTGTTAATTACTTGTATGAAAATGAGATAGTTAATACTTCAGGTTTTCAAGCTCTACAAGAACTTCATAGCAATGTGAATGTCTGTAAAATGGATGTAGAAATACTGTAGATAGATTCTGGAGTCCTTAGGGAAATTAGTTCTCTCACAAGTAAGTTTAATTTACTTTTATTCTCTGAAAATCACAGCCTATGTCTTTTAATGGGCTTGAAAAAAAAAAAAGTTAAAATATGAACTCAGAAAATGTCTTTTTTTTTAATCTCTATAAATACAGTTTAGATCAGTGCTTAAATGGTCACAGAAAGTGAGAAAAGTATAGTTGAGGGTATTTCCTTTTCAGGACTGTGTAAAGTCATACAGGTTCTTGAGACAGCATGACGAACATTTTATTAGAACTGTTATGCAGATGAAGTTTGAAGGACTTTCTGAAGAAATAGAAAAAACTTTAAATTCAAATTTATACATTACTTTAAATCCCACATGACTTTTTTGTTTTTTCAATCCCAGGTGGGCAAGAAAGATGATTAGCTTCTGCTAGATCTTCATGTGCTTGCTTCTTGTAAGGCCTCCTGACTGTTTCCAACATGTAACTTCTTTGCATGTGCATCTCAATGGAAGGAAATATTTCACAAATTAGACCCTTGTTTCTGATCCTGAATTATCCTTGATGGGAGCAGGGGTTGTATGCTGAGAGGGGAACTGCACGTCTCCTCCAGTACACTTCTAAAAAAAGTGTGTGACAACAGAGGAAGTGTATACTTCAGTGTAAGAAGAGAGATGGGAAAACAGGTGTTTCTAGTTCTTTGTTGGTGTTATTATTTTACATATATGCTTTATGGGTGATAGTTGGTCAAATGTGTTCACACGTTTGGCAAGGGAAGCTCTGCTGGCAGCTACAAGATTCTTATTATTCAATAAAAATGGAAAAGCAGTTTTCCCATTGCCAATCCCAAAATTTATTTCCTAAAACCTTTCAAACTGAAGGTGGAAGTCAGATCCTACGCTTGCTTCTATGGATGCAATTCCCAAAAGGTCCCACTACCCTTCTTGAGTTAAAAAGAGAGAAACATAATATTGTTGCTGATTGAGATTGAGGTGCCAACATTCAGTGCCTTTTGTGTGTCTCAGGAGAGTGACATGAAACTCAGTGGGATTCGCTTTCCAAATATTTTATCCCTCACTTTACTTCCATGAAGCTAATGATGAGGTAGAAAAATGAGCATTTGAGCTTTTTTCCTTCTTTCTAGCACAGACTACACTACCTTAGAGCCACCTTGTTCTAGCTGAGTCAGTCATGAGGTTTGATTAACTACAGACTCCACCTACCAACGAGGTAGGAAAGTGAAGCCCAGAAATGCTACATTGCCCCAGTAAAGAAATCTGTGTGGTGGTGGTCAGAATTTACCCAGGTTTAATTCCTAGCTACATTTTCTTGTGCTTCAGTTTATTAGATATGAAGGTCAACACAGAGGTGTCCTGTTACCATGAGGGTCTTCTGTGTTATCATTAAGACATATTCACATTTTTTTTAGAAGTAACTGAGTAACTGAGCCTTTCAGACATATTACTGTAAAGTGTGTGTCGCTTTGAAACTTTCAGATGTATTGAAGGGGAGAACAAGGCTGGATATGTACCAAGTATCTACACAAGCAAGACCTTTATATATTTAGTTTATTTAGGAGAGCTATGGTGCTTTGTTTTACAAAGCTAAACATAAGAGAGGAATCTGGTATTTTTAAAATTATTATTATTATTTGATTTTCCTCCCTTAATAATGTGGTTTGTTTGAAACTAAAAACCTGTGGGTTTTTTCCTCCATTATGCCCATCTTGTTAAGACAGTGCCAGATGTGTTCCTCTCGACTGATGGATC
>JANHGN010005283.1:0-16510 GCA_024605025.1 Megaceryle maxima | reverse complement strand
TTAGTTAGAAGTACTGAACTGAAAAGTAAAATCACTGAACAGAATTAGTTCTGTTTTCACTCAAACCAAGACAACATCTTATCAGAATAATTAAGGTGTGGTTTTGTTTTCTTTTTTCCCTAGCTTTTCGTAATCAGTTAGTGTTTGCGGATATCCGTTTTCTAGCTCTGAATTTGTTTAGCTGGCTCTTTTGTTAGCTGAAGGAAGAAGAGTCTCCAATGGGATAGTGTTTTTGGAAGTATGTCAGTATAACTGTTCTTCTGGCAACTGCACAATGTTTTCATTTAGGCTGTTCTCATGCTCTTACTGGCAGTAGGCTCTAGCAGCTGGGATACCAGCATGTTTGCTTTCTTGTGACATGGTTTAGTCTTCTTTTTCAGGCTTATCAGTTTAAGACAGTAATTTTGTAGTATTTTCTTTTCCTGTATATGAATGGGCTTTTGCCATTATACAAATAGTGGGGAAAAATGGCAATGAGATGATAGAAAGTGTTAGTTCTGCTTCCCTAATAGTTTTGGAAATTACAGTGGTTATTGCATGCCTGAATGTTACTTTTTTTTTGCCTATAATTCAGTGATCAAGCAGTTGATTCTCTTCCTCCCTCTCTTTCAGAATTCTGGATTTTGCTGGGAACACAAAGCTTTTCCCAGCTCTGACAGTTAATGCGATGATGTTAGTATGGATAGAACTACTGTTGAGATTGGAATTGTCATAATTGTGCTGTCTGAATAGGTGGATAATATAATATTTCTCCTGTTCCTTTGAGTGCTAGTGTGACTAAGTATGTGGTCTTAATTTGTCCATGTTAACTTTAAGATGAATCTCTTAACTACTTTAGCCAAGAGTATTCTTGTTTGTTGAAGAAAATGGTAATTACTGGCTCATGTCTACTAAAAATGCAGATTCCTTTTAGCTTTTTATAGTGGGAGTAATTAGTCTCTACCATGATATTAATAATCACGACTTTTATGTGTACTTATCCTGGTATAATCTCACATGTAGTACCAGGTACACTATCACATGTAGTATCAGGTAGTTTTTTAACTGTTAACTTGCTTCTGCTTGTGTTTTGGTGTGGTGTGTGGTGGTTTTTTTTTTTTTTTTTTTTTTTGGAAGTGCCAGTTCAAGCTCTTATGCCCATTCTGTTAATAGAGGTGACTTTTAACATATACTTCTCTCTTATTGCTTTGAGGATTATTAAGGTGTACAGCAGAAGTAGTATTCTATCAGTCCAGTTTCAGTCCTGTGCTCTTGAGTTTGTATTTGGATCCCTAGTGACTATACTCTTTAATATCTTAGTTGAGAAAAAGTACTATGTAAATAAATTGCATGTTCTCTTTTCCTTCCAAAAGTGAGAAGCTACTGATAGTGCTGTGACAGTATTCCTGCTGTGGAATAAAGAAAGTATGGTGAATACTTCTCAGGAAATCAGCTATCTAACCAGGAGCTTATAAAGAGAAAGTTAGATGGTCACTTGATTATCTTCTATTAACTAGAACCAATATGATCCTAGATTTATGTAAGCATTAAATAATTGTATATTGTTAGAATATGAAAAAAACCCCTCAAATGTTTCTGTTTCAGTAGCTTAAACTAGGAACTGCTTGCTTCTGTTTCTAATGTGCCAAATCAGCTCATTTCCATAGAGAAAGAAGGGCTGCAAGAAACTAATAATTTTAATAGCATCTGACATACACCAAACCACATTTTACTTGTGTTTTGCAACAGAAAAGGGGAAGGTAATGATATAGGTTGCTACTTTGCTTTAAAAGGCATAGTATCTATTGTATGTAACTTTCCATCTGTCTCCAACAAAATATCTTGCATATGAAAAGGAAGAAACAGGGTAAAGATAAGCTGTAGGTCAAAAAGCAAGGAAAGGTATGCTAAAGAGGCAAGGCCAAAGAGAAAAGATGTGTTTTTCACTAATCTTACCATTACTATAAAACACTGCCTCTATTACCTGGTGTCTGCATGAAAACCAAATCCAATTGAACTAAAGGAAACTGGGAGAGTGCCATGCTGCAGGTGTGGTTTTTTTGGTTGGCATTCATTTGTACTAATGGCACCAATATATAATTTTAGTAATCCTATTACATTTGCTGAGTTTTGAGGTTTACAAAACAATAGTCTCTATGCTAAGCATACCAATCAGTGTTAGACTGAGCACTTTGATATACCCGTTTACCAAGTTGACTTGTAGACAAACCTAATTAATTTTCCTTTAAGAGCAAATGCAAGTGGAAAGCTGTTCTCTTCAAGTTTTTGTTGTTTGGGGTTTTGTATCCCTCTTCTTGACTATTAGGTTGCTTCTTAACAACTTGACTGATTTCTTTTTCAGTCATGTTTGCATTTTAATGATGACAATTCGGTTTATTCATAGGCTGTGTCAGCTGCTTTCAGATTTGCATTAGCAGAGAAGGAGGGTTCTAGAAACAAAAATCACATCCATTGTGATACTACAGTGTTGTTTTTGGCAGATATAGATCATGGTGTATATATAGAAATTAAATATATGATGTAGGGGTGTACAAAGCTATGAAAAAAAAATAAAACAGAGGCATGATACTTAATCCTAGGATGCCAGGGGATTTGTATTGTACCCACTTTTGGTGGGCACATTTTAAAAAAAAAAAAAAAAACAACTTGCAAGTCAGAGTAATTTATAAAACCTGAGGTTTTGTGTAGCCACAAACCATACTTAAAAAATAGCTGGAAAGATTCATCTGGGTGGGAGAACCCATAAGCGAAGTTACAGCTCAAACTGTGGCAAAGTTAACATACTGTAAAACTTCTAAGAGAAGGGCCAGTTTACTCTGTGACCATCACTGTGACTCCAACCAGTGGAATACTGGGTTTAGGTTATCTTGAAAGCTAGAATACATGTCTGAGGGCTGAAATGAATCTGCTTTTTTTGCATTGATGGGTGTTTAGGAATTCACAGTAAGTTTCAGCAGGTAGTGAATTAGGTTCTAGTGAACATGGGATGCCTGTGGCTCCCACCATGTTCAGTGCCTCTCTGTGGTACAAAACACTTGGTGTGGAACTTGTTTTTCAGTCTTCCTTTCTTCTTGGACCATCGCTCCTGATAGTAACTTGCACTGGTGCTAGAAATATCGATGCCTAGCTTAAGGTTGCACTGCTTATTTCAAAACTGATCAGAAGGTGTTAAACAGAGAGATCTACAAATAGGAAAGGGAGGTGAAATTGACAACTTATTTTTTTTTTCCTGTGGTTGAGTATCTACAAATTTTAATTTGTTAGCTATTTTATGATGTGGTTTTCAAACTACTTCAGTGGTAGGCTGGGGCTGTTCATTGAGAGAAGCTGAATATTTCACAATAATGTCCATTTGCCAAGACTCTGTTTTGCATCTGCCTTCTTAGAGATGTGCTAATTCTGAATGTGTTGTGTGTGTTCAGCATTCCTCTCTGTCCACCTTTGTTACTTAAAACCTGTCTTGTCATATTGCTGTAGAAAAAATTGGAATGGATATTTCTACTATTGCAACAAGAAATAAGCACCATTTTTCCAGAATATTTTTACCATTTGAGGAAAGCATGCTATTTTACTTTATAAGCTGTCTGCATTGAGTGCAAGTGGAAACTATTAAGTCTTATAAATAAAAGCTAATTTAATTGGCTTGTGAGAGCATTGCCATTTTACTGTTTACAATCTTTAAGTCTTCTTAAATATGTTTCAGCTTGTTTCATTTTGATGATGGCAAAAAGTGCTTGCATCACTGTTTACTCTGTGCTACACACTGAAGCAACAGAGGTGTCATAGCATTCAGCTTTCTACACAAGACCACCATGTTATTTTCCAGGTCTCAGATTACTAGACAGTTGAGTTAAACATGTTTTTCAAGCCAAGGAAATGGTGACATGAAACGTCACACAGATAAGAACATAGTAGTAATTTCTTCTGTGAAGGGCTGATGAAGTGAAGTAAAATCCATGTGGACAGGTCATTTGTACTATATTTTTATCTAGAAAGAGAAAATGTTACTGAACTATGTCATGCCATGGTACTATGACCATATGGTCATGATTAATGCATAAGTATACTTAAAAATTTGACAGTCCATCCTTTTTTCCCCCCTCTTGTTCTCTTTATTATGTATTGATAACTAATAGGAATGAAATCTTGATATACACAATTATGTTCTTTCTTGAAAGTTAAAGAAAGTGATAACCTTTGGGATGCCAAGTAGCTCCCGGATGTCTGTGAGGAAGCCTGTTTTTCTTTGTAACAAAGTCTTCCTTCTGTAGAGTCTCAATAGCATCTTCTACATAGAGGTGTCATAATGAAAAAAAAAAATTTGGTGTGTAGCCAATTCTTGAAATTAAACTAAGGTTTAGTTGGCTTTCTCTGACTCATTATATAGAAGTAATACAGAGGTTACCAGATTTTCAACTTTAATGTTTATTTTTAAGATGATAGTGAATAAAGATCAGTTTAATGTTCAGAGGGTTAGTTCACTGCGCTACCAAGGAGCATAGTCACCTCTGCTCCAGGAAGGAACTTTGATTTGCTTTATAAAGATCACTGGATAGGTTCTACTTCTGTGCTGAACGCCTTTCTTTGCATCTGGTAACTGTGTGTTCCTTTTGAGTTTTCTTTTTTTCTCCCTTCCAGCTGATAACTGACTGCTGCAAATGAGTAGCCATGTTGTTCCTGTCCTCACAAATAGATTTTTCTGAGTATCTTCCTACAAAGTTATGCTGTTTTGTAGTTCCAGATTTTAAAGAATTTGCCTGGTAGAATTATACTAGGTTATCTGTTTCACAGTAGGGCTTTTTCTTATGCAAACCATACATGTAGGCACTGACTTGCAAGAACTCTTATTTTCTTTTCTATTGAGGTTTTTTGGCCGCCAGTGCAGACCAGTACCCTTTGGGGAGGAAATTATATAAAACAATTTTATCCCCCACCCCCCAAGAATCCTCAAATTAATGTGAAAGGGAGAAGTTCAGAAGCAAAAGAAAAATAACATAGTTATTTTCTGCCTGGAGGGAAGGTGTCACACAATGCTGTGCTTATGGTAACCAGAGCTCAAGGAATATGATGGTCTTAAAAAAACTCAAGCTGTTCAGAGTGAGGGTGTGTGTGTTGGGTGGTGGGAGGATGGATGGCTTTACTACATCAGGCAATTTGATGTTTCAAACTGAGCTTAGGTATGAATTTATGTAAAAAATTTTGAAAGAAGGTTAACTTAAAGATGGCTTCACAAGGACATTTTGAAAACCAGTTTGTGCTAGATTTGAATTTGTTGTAATTGTGGGCTGTCTTTTTCCAAAGAAATCTGCTTTAGTAGCAGTCTTGGAGTGTTCGTGTGGCACAGCATAACTCCAAAGGCTTGGGAATTTGTTTTTGAAGAGCTATTTCTTTATCTTAGTTGCATACAAAATCAACCATCTTTGTTCTGCTCATTCTAATGTATTCATCCCATAAACCAGATATAACCCTCAGTATTTTTCCTTGAAGCTTCCCATGCCTTTGTGACATTTTCAGTTGCTTGAGTTGAACTGATTTTCAAATCCAGGAGTTTGTATTTACCAAGAGGTATATAAAACTTAACATTTCTGCTTTTTGTGTTTGAGGTTTGTCCATAGCAGGTACTGATGACAAGAGTACAGTATATGAACTGCAGAAAAATATGCTTTGTTGGTGCAGATTATCAACACAGACATGGGTAGAAAACTACCACAATGCAGAAACCCCCTCCATTTAGCCTCTGATGCTGAAGGTATATGTCAACTAAAAGCTGAAATGTCTCTGTTATTTTAAGTAGTTGAGTGACTTCTAGATTTTAAAATCTTGTTTAACATCTTTGACTGTAACCTATACTACTGTTGTACTTTGGTGAAGGTACTATAAACATCTGTCTGGTGTAAGAAAAAGCAGTCCATTCAGTGGCTGCTTTTTTGTTTTTGAATAGCAACATGGGAGTTCTTGCCTGCCATTGCTCCTTGTATCCATGTCACTACTTTTAGGGGTTTTTTTGTCAATCTGTTGTGGTTTTCCAGGGGAAAGGTTGAATTTTTCAAGCAGTCTTTCTTTGCCATTTCCATAATAGTAGTATTACCATACTCTTGAGTAACTTGTTATTTGATCAGAAAGCAAGTCCTGTGAAGTACAGCATGGGTGCTTCCCTGTTAAATGGGTGAATAAATGGTCTAAATTTGTGCAGAATGCAAATAAACTGACAATTATTTTGTTAAGAGTCAGATTTTAAATGTCTGATTCACTGTAATTGCTGATTGACTAGTTCAGTGACTGACTACTTCTGCAGAAGGTGCATTTGTTAGCCTCAGACTGCTTGGTGGCACGGTCCTTGTCTTGAAGTTTTGGTAAATAGGACACTGATTGTCAAGCTGCTACAGACTCTGAAGGCAGTCATTCAGGAAAAATGCTTCTAAAAGCAAAGCCTTCTAATTCTGCACAAACTTTCATGGAAGTGATGTGTTGTTTTTTTTTTTTAATAAAGGAAAAAAAGCAGGTTTTCCTTGCCCCATTTCAGAATGCAATTTTTCAAGAAATGGATGTACTGAGTGGAATTCTTATGTTGAATGCAGTATTGGTGCCCCTGTGTTCAGTTAATGCATTTGATAGTTATAACTGCTGTTATGTTTTTGAAGAATGTGCTTGGAAGAGCTGATTAACTTTGCAATTGTTGCAAGACAGTTTTCACTATGTATAAATTTCTCTTTACTCAATATTGTCCTTTAAGGGGGTAAGAACAGCTGTTTGTCAGTACAGGATATGTCTGAATGAAGTTTTTATTTTGTGACCATATACAGCACACAGTGCTACTGTTCCACTGCACCTCCTTCCTCTCTTATTTGAGATAGTTTGAATCGATTTATTTTTAACAGATTTTTAGCTACACATCTTTGTGGCTCTTCCTGTGAAGAAGGGAGATAAGGAGAGGAAAGAGTCTGAAGATGGATGCTACTGAATTCAAAAGGGAGTCTGGTGTTGGACTCCAGAATTTTCCCAGGGTGTCTTTCTCAGACAAATCTGTATGGCAGAGTATGGTTTTTTTACAAGCAGCTACGAAGCTTTCTTCTCTGCGGGGGATGGGAGAGGCTACATGGTTGGGGATATTCTTATTAGCACATTATTATTGTTGTTATTTTAAATTCCAGTAGTGAAATTTAAAAATCAAGGGCTGAATTTGTCAACTAATACTCAGGGTTTTTATTTCAGTACCTCTGAAAGAACAAGGACTTTCCTCCTGTGCAATCTAGATTTTCATTTCCTCTCTGCTTTGGGGGTGTGCAACGTGATCAGTAGCATCTTGTACATCATGTTTTAGTCTGGTTAGACTCCAAAGAGCAAGCCTGTGAACAACTTCACAAACCCTGTGATTTTTGTATTATGTTGGAAGCTGTTTCCCTCTGAATCTAAAAAGGCAAGCAGTAAAGAAGAAAGCCTCACAGCCAGCCATACAAATACCCTTTCTTCTTTGGTTTTGATGTATTGTACAGTAATAAGCATAGCCTATAAAAAAAAATTCTGTTATTTTCTTAGCTCTTACTTGCTGTGTAAATCCTTTTTCTAGTAATGTGACAATTTTCCATTCTTGTATCTATGCTGGGATGTGGACAGACTCTGAACTCCCCCTTCCTCATAGCTGCGAATGTCCTCGTGAGTGCCATGGAGAAAAGCTGTTGTAGATGGAAATATGTCAAAATAATAGCAGTTGCATGCAAGCCTGGCTGTGCTTTCTGTGAGATTTTATTGTCAAAAGGACTGTGGGGTGAATCTGTGACTACAGTAGAGTGCAAGCCCGCAGTACAGTGTGTCTGTTGCAGTGAAGATTAGACCTGCTCTTCCTGCTTTTGAATGACTGTCAGCCTTGCCTGTCTGAGATGAGTGGGATATGTTTGCTGTTCTCCACCACATTTGGGTGGATTATAATAAGGTTTTGAGGGTGTGGCTTACACTGTCAGGAAGATTTTGGCTCTCTAGTCTGTGACAGAAGACTGTATTTGTATGAGAGTATTGTAGAAATAATACGTAGCAGCACAGGGTAGAAAGGTGATTCTGGAAGCAACAAGGATGTTTGACAGCTATTCATTTTCAAGTCGAGTAAATGACTATAGGTCTTCATTCTCTAGCAATGCTCAGTGTGGTGGGTTAACCTTGGCTGGCCACAAGGTGCTTGCCAAACTGCTTTATCACTCCCTCTCCTTGATAGGACAACAGGAGAAAATATGATGAAAAGCTTGCAGATTGAGATAGGGACAGGAAAATGACGCAAGAATTACTGTCATTGGCAAAACATACTCAGTTTAAGGAAATTAATTTATTGCCAGTTAATAACAGGGTAGGATTGTGAGAAATTGGAACAAAACCCCAAACCACTTTACCCTACCACTTCCTTCTTCTCAGGATTACAACTCTTCTACCTCCTCTCTTCCTTTCATCATACAAGAGTACTGTAAAACTTGGTTGGTTTTTAATTTTCTGCTTGTCCAGCTCCTAAGTGAGTAGGACATAAGTAAGTGACATAACTTAAAAATGCGTAAAGGTAGTAAAGCAAGAGAGTAGTTAACGACTCAAGTGCACAGTTCATGTATACACTTACAGTGTATTAGAATGTGCAAGCTGTCTTGAACACAGGAACTATGACTGGGGGTAACAGGCTTCTGTATCACTATTAGAGTGACTGCGCATCTCTGACAACTTGGTAGGAGGTTTTTTTTTTATTGCAGATGGTAACAGCACATGCGTTAAAAGATGTAGATTGCTGAGTGAAGCAGCAGTGGTAATCAGCAGTAACTGTGTGTAAGTGTGTGGAACATCTAAATACATATTCACTCTTACATTTTGAGGAAGTAAAAGTGCATAGGCTAGCACCGCTGATATAAAATAGTTACTAGTCTTGCTAGTGGTCCAGTGTGAGGCCTGTCATGTAAACAAAATTCTAAGAATTTTCAGCCAGTGCCCTTTATTTTTGTTATAAATTCTGGTAAGAGGATGAATTGTTTGGAAGCAAAGCAATAGTGATGTGGAAACAACTTTCTGTTTACCTTGTGACTGTCTAACTAAAAGCATTCTAGCTCAGGTGTCAGCTGAAAGCTCTGGCCTTTTGCAGGAACCCTCTTTTAATCATCTCATTAATGTTAATAAGTTTAATCTCAATTACTATGTATCAATACATACTTAGCAAGAACAGATAATTTAGTGGGCAGTGCTACTTGGCTGATAAGAGACTACTAGACCCGGCTTGTTCTGCAACCCATAAAGCAAAGAGGGAGAAAGGCAGAGCTGGGGGAGAAAGCAGGAAAGAAACTCAAAAAAAGCCAAATAGTTAGGGTTGAAAAGGGGCAGAATAAAATATGAAAGGATGTATACCAAAGGGGCATCATTAACACAACACGGTCAGAATAGTTCCTCGACTTCAGAAGAAAAGTTGGCATCACTCATGGAGTGAGCACTGTAGAGCTGAAGGAGCAGATGGGTCTTAGCAAAAAGAGGGTAGATCATAGAATGAATTTAAGCATGTTATTTTTGATTTGGTGCCTTTAAAGTGACAGTGGGTAGACCAAACACCTGTTCTTTATCATCACTTTTTAGGAAATGTAAATAAGCTCAAATGTTAATTCACTTCTAAAACTTCACCTTGGCTTACTTCTAAAATATTTGCTGGTATATTTGCTCCATACACAGATGGGGTATTTTGAGGAAAAGAGATTTTTTTTTTTTTCCAAAAACACTCCCTAACTCCTCTTCCTCCCCCCCCAACATTAACAACCTACTATAATAAAGGATATGTTTATTACTTGGTTAACTTAAGAACTAATTAATTAACTTTGGTATTGATACTTATGTAGTACTGATGTAAGAAGTTAGCTGGGTGCATCTCTGTTGGTCTGTGTGGTGAAATGAAGCTGTGTGTTATCTTCCATTGTAGTTCTAGGATTTCATATCAACTTTAAATTTCTTGTTTCAGGAAAGTTTGTATTAGCTCTCATTCCTTGGAGTGCACTGTGCTTGTGTAGAGAACAAACTGTTGGGGGATCTTGCATCTTTGTTAAAAGTAGGGAACTACAGGTAGAATCATGGGATAGGACCTCAGCTTTGAGTTCACCAGGATGGGGGGTGCTTTGAATGTGCTTGAGTTGTGCCTTAAATACCACAGGACTCCAAATATAGACACAATGTGAACTTGCACTAGAAAGTAGCCTTTTTGCATGCTAAATCACTGGTGTGAGCCACATCTATTACTTCACGGTTAACACTTGCAACTACCTAAATGTTTAATTTATAGATTCATTTAGATTGGAAAAGACCTTTAAGATCATCAAGTCCAACTGTTATACCAGCACTGCCAAGTCCACCACTAAACCATGTCCCCCAGCACCGTGTCTACATGTCTTTTAAACACCTTCAGGGGCAGTGACACCAGCACTTTCCTGGGCAGCCTGTTTCAGTGCTTGACAACTCTTGAAGAAATTTTTCCTAATATCTATCCTAAACTTACTCTGGTGCAACGTGAGGCCATTTCCTCTTGTCCTGTTGCCTCTTCCTTGGGAGAAGAGACTGACACCCACCTTGCCACAACCTCAGTATTGTCCCCAGTACTGAGCCCTGGGGAACGCCACTTGTGACTGGCTACGAACTGGATTTAACTCCACTCACCACCATGATTTAGACCTGGTTGTCCAGCCAGTTTTTTTAACCCAGTGGAGTGTACACCGTCCAAACCATGAGCAGCCGGTTTCTCCAAGAGAACATTGTAGGAAAATGCATCAAAGGCTCTACTAAAGTCTAGGCAGACAACACCCACAGATGTCCCAGATAAGTAGAGGAGGAGGACAGGGAGCACTTAAGAATTTTAGAAATTGTTGTGATGCTGAATCATACCTGACAGGGTCAGATGTGGCATGTTTCCTTTCAAAGTTTAAATGGGATCCAGGTAGTCAGGATCTGCCAGAGTTCTTTTATCAGCAAAAGGTGGGTGCCATAACAGTGATTCCAGTTAGGCTTACTAGTTGCTTCTGTGCTATGACAATAGAGGAATTCAAGTTCAGTGCTAAGTACTGACCATGATGGAAATCTGTCTGTGTTTATTATGTCGCTGCATCTCCAGAAATTATTTTACTTGGGATTGTCTTAGAAAGGCAATGGTATGACATGTATTTCCTGGGACTTAAATAAATTTATTTTATTTGGTTCCTGACCAGGATTAAGGGCATAGCTGAGAACAAGAGCCTGTTCTGAACTTGTGTATGCTCAGTAGTAATAAACTTCTCCAGTTGAAAAGGAAAATGCTTCAGGGGTTAAATTTGAAAGACGTTGAAACACAAACTCAGTGACTAACAAACTATTCCTGAATGTAGGCCTTGCATGTTGTCTTTGGTGGTTTTTCTGCATGTGTCTTGTGTTTTTCATCAGCTCTCAGAATATACATGAGTATAATCCTTACAAATTTACATAAGAAACAAGTATTGCCTTTTTCATTTGATGTTTGTGTCTTCAGAAACTAGCACTAAATTTTGCTAATTTCTACAAAATTAGAAGTCTGAGATTTCTGCAAGGTACTGCTAGCATTAAGCTACACAACTTGGAGTTGTAATTTTTCTAATCATTCCTGATTACGTCTTCATTTCTTGCATGTCAGGTAATTAAATGTTGACTAATTATAGTGCTTTAAACTTTTGCTGACAGAAACCTGCTTTAGAAAGTGCAAATTCCTGTTCTAGTTGTAGTTGTCTTCTTCCAGCCTATATTTTAACACAAAAATATCACTTGGAGACTCTCCAAGTAAAAATGAAAGCAATCTGAATCACAGTGTAATTGGCTGCCCTGAACTACAGTAAGCTGTAGAGTTAGCTGCCTTGAAATGATGGTACTTACTGGGCACATCTTTCTCTACAGCAGTTCTTATTTATACCTGCCAGTCACATCTGTGCTTCTTTTGCTCAAGTCCAGGATAGAAAAGGATTGGGCCAGAACAAGTAGATTTTAATTTTCATCAGTGGGATCTAGGGCATAGTCCAAGTAGAGAATTGGTTGGGTATGTAACAGTGTTTTCTTCCAGAAGTTCAACAATGTTATCTTCTGATCCCGTGCTATTCCACAATACTGGGCAAAACTTTCCTACCTTTTTGGAAATCTAGAAGAGGATCAGGTTATGGTGGTGTTCCTCAGCATTTTAGAGTGTAAGACTTGACTTTTGGTTTGTCAGTTGGTATAACGAACTCGAACTATACCTGAAGCGAGTCTCTAGAGGAGCAGAGGATACAAGTTGATGCCACTTTTGCAATATACTTCTATGATGTTCTGTTTGTTAACTTGACACACATTTTCAAGAGTTTAGATATACACTGCTTAAGATGCACCCTTATTTCTCCTAAATGAAAAGAAGGTTCAATGGTATTTCAATCATCAGTGGTTTTGTACAATACAGTGAGGTACCACTCTAGAATATTTGTGGGGTTTTTTTTAAGAGGTACAAACTCTGTATCCCATAGTATTTCTGTAACAGTTTCTCAAAGTATCACCTATAGTGTGAAGCAACAGTTTTAAAATACTACTTCATTTACTGTATGTAGTGTTGTTATAATTCTAGATAAGGCAAAATATTCTGGCACTTGTTACATTAATACTTCTTCAGTTGACTTGGAAAATAGAGAGATTGCAGTGATTTCATGGTGGAGTGACCACAGAAATATTATTCTAAGTACTGAAGCAGATCTTGGTTTTGGCTGAGTTGTGAGTGTGCCTTACAGCAAAACAACAATGGTGAAAATCAAACTTTACTTACCTAGCCTGCCTGGCATGTTAGGGGAAGTATTGATTGTTCTTGAAGTTGATTTAGAGATGCAGCTTGCTGCCTGGCTCCGTGATGACTATATAAAATTTGTGAGTCTGTGCTAAATATGTTGTGGTTTTGTTTTCTTTGTTTTGGTTTATATTTTTTAGGTTTTTTTTTGTTGTTGTTGTTTTGTTTTATTTTGTTTTTAGTGTTTGTATTTCTTTTTGCTTTGTGTGCATTGCCCAGGAAGTGGGCAGTGCTAGCATCCCCTCTGAAGCTTTGCTACAACACCCCACCTCCCACACCTTGAGTGGTAATTTTCAAAGCAACTTTTAATGGCCTTGTATTAGCCGTAGAAAGCATCTTGCTGTGACTATGAATGTTTCCATATTCCTTAATGGCTTGCTTGTAAAATTGTTTCAATAACATTTTCTTTGTATAATGTTGTACTAGGCAGATTAGTTTTGCATGAGGAACTGTATCTTGTGTCTGCAGTTTCAGAACTGTAGTTCTTTATCTTCAGCTAACAAGTGCTACAGCCACTCATACACAGATCTGCCATTTTCTGAAAATGGTTTTGACAACTAAAATTTTATTTCTGTCACTGAAGTCAAATGCAAAGTGTTTTCTCCTCTGCACTAATCTCCCTGGAGTGATGAGCTTTGAAAACTTGACCTCAGTTAAAAGATGAGTTAAGGCCTGGTAGTCTTGGAAATGCAGGTGAGCCTTTCTGGTTGGTTTTGGTTTGGACATCTGAACTCAGTGACTTTTTTAACTGGAAGATTAGTCAGTGCAGTATACTGCAATTTGTCTTTCCATTCGTGTTCTGACCATTTGTATTCTGCTTTTCTGTCTTCCATGGGATCTTAATTCTTCTCTGTTCTTTAAGTGCGGGAAAGAAGCCTCATCAATGCATGGTCATGTCTTCACTTGATTGGTGGGTTATGTTGTTGCTCTGCATATTGGCTGTAAAAGCATCTGTGTTCAGTTTTCTGATACTGCACCTGATGACTCTAGTGAATCTTTCATAGACCTTAATGTTTCTGAAGATTCTGCTAGTAATTGGAGAATTAGGTGCAGGTTTAGTGGTTGTGATCTTGGACTGCTGTTCTAGGAAGAAATGGTTTCTGCCCTGTAGGGTGTGTCACCTCCTTGTGAGAGCTCCAGAGGGCTGCTCAAACATCCCACTTTCTCTAGGCTCTGGTAGCAGGTGTAGCATCCATCTGTGCTGCTATTCCATCTAAACAGTGGAAGTGAGTGTTTTCTTCAAGGGTAGTAGAAGAAGGTCTCTAATCTAAAACTCTAATTATTTTTTTTTAATTGTTGCAGCTATAGCTACTGGTGAGATTTTTGTAGGCTGCATTGTTTCCCAGATGACTAATAATGTCTTTTGGATTAGTGAATTCAAGTTTCTCTAGTGATTTGGGAGATTTTTGAGCAAGAATATTGGGTTTTGGACAGAGATACTTCACTATAAATTTACTTTCTCTTAACTTATGAAATACTCCCTTTAGGAAAGGACAAATATAATGTCTTGAATTTACAAAGGAATTTTGAGAGTTGCCCTGGGACTCTGCCTTCATTTGAGGTGCTACTACTCTTCCTAGTGGTCTGCTGCTATTTTAGAAATATATTTATAGGAAATACTATATGATCTAGACAGTAGCCCTAGCTGAAAATCACCCTAACAGATAGGGATGTGCTTAACTGTTTAAATGCTTGTTGCTAAAGGCTTATTCTGTACTGTCTATATTTCTTTGAAGAATGAGGTCCATAGGAAATAAATTTTTAGATTGATTTGATGCTCTTTGACAGGAGGAGGAAAATGGTTGACAGTGCAATTGCAAATTAATATGAAAAATCATCAGAAAATTAAATCTCTCTCTATATGTGATTCTTGATTTGGCTAAAATGCAGTTATTACATCAACTTTTGTCTGTCCTTAATTTCTTTGAAAGTCAATTTAGTTGAGCTGAGTTGAAATATGTGACTGCTAATGATTGTCAGGTTTTTTTGGATGAAAAGAAACTTTCACAAATTAAATGTGTGAGAAACATGAGTGTATTCCTACTGTGTCTGTGTAAATAGTGTTCCAGGATAAGCAGACCCTCTATTTAACACAAAAGCTTGACTTTTCAGAGTATTAGATAATTAGGAGAGAACATGCAGACAGCCTGTCTATTCTGTGAGGGGAGGAATGACTTCTTCCTTTATAGCTCAGTGAAGAAAAGTTTTCTTTACTACAGAAAACTACAGTTTTGTGCTCCTTACTGTAGAGGTGGGTGCACTATTTTTGAGTTTTATTCTTCACCTATGCCTTCTACTCTAGTGCAGCAATTTGTAGTCTGTCCTTTTGGCAAATCTGAGACCACCAGAACTTGATGTTTTACCCTTGTTCTCTCATTAAAAAAAAAAAAAAAATTAAGACTTTCAGGGCGGACACATTTTGCAAACAAACCCTTTTCTGGGTGAACTTTTAATATATTATGTTGAGCAAGACTTCACTTGGAAAAACTATTAACTCACTTTTTACTGGCATGTGTGGTGGGTGGTTTGCTTGTGTTTTTTTGTTGTTTGTTTGGGTTTTTGTAATTGAAAGTTGTTTGGAATAGTTTTAAAGATGTCTTTGAAGTTTGTTTCTTTGTGAGGCTGTGAAATGTGCAATGGTTTGGATTCCCTGGTCATGAAAACATTTGTTCAGACTGTGACCGATAAATTAAGATAAAACTTCCTTCTTTAGCTTAAACAGGAAAGGAGTGTGGTTACTTTTGAAGATACAGGGGTGCTAGGTTAGCTGGTGTAAAATGTTTCTCTGGCAATTCATTTAGCTTCTGGCAAATACTTTTCTTGAAATAAGAGACTTTCACTTAACTTTCTCCACTTGTGCCTGCAGGAGAAAAGAAGTTGTATCTCAAGAGTTTGTTTATCCTATGCCTGAAATGTATAGCAAGGATGTTAATATTCCAGCAGCTCTCAAGAGCTTCTTTGTAAAAACATTATAATTATTCATTTAAAGTATTTTGTAACTTTGGAGGTACTGGCTGTTTTAAACATCTTCCTGGAGTTCAAAACAGTTCATGAAACTGCTATTCAGCATTTATGGACTGGAAACTGTCTAACTTTTATATGTATGCTTATAAATTTCCATAGTTTGTTTGCAAAGTATTTATACTGAGATCACTTCTTCTAAGGATCCATAGTATTGTCTGGAACAGGCTGCTCAGGGAAGTGGTGGAGTCACCATCCCTGGAGGTGATGTAGATGTGACACTTCAGGATGTGGTTTAGTGGTCATGGTAGTATTGGATTGATGGTTGGACTTTGTTGATATTTTCCAACCTTTGATTTTATGATTTTCTTCTATTACTTACAGTCATGATAATTTTGAATCACTCCTGAGGGCACCAGAGAGAGAACAGGTTTTTCCCCAAAGCAGCTCTGCAGAACTGAAAGTTATTAGAAATGTCATAGTACTAATCTTCAATATTGCTTCAGCAATTAAATGGATCTTAAGTGCTCAAAATCCCTTTACCAATTAATGATGACACACTTCTAACTACATGCATCTCTGAAAGGACTTATATGCAAAGGACCTGCTTTACATGATGATAAATTACTACCAATCTTCTTGCAGATTAGGGTTTGAAATGCCCCTTATATGAAAGGTTTATCTTAAACAGGCCTAATATATGGGGTATGAGATATATATATATATATAAAAAATATATATTTTTCTCTT
>JANHGN010005282.1:4062-32947 GCA_024605025.1 Megaceryle maxima | reverse complement strand
TAAAAAAAAAAAAAAAGTGTATTACTGTTGGGAAAAAAAAAAAAAAAAAAAAGAAAGAAACTTCAGGCTCAGGAATAATAACAAAAAAAACCCCCAAACTCAACCAAAAAAAAAAAAAACAAAACAAACCCAAAAAACCCAAAGAAAGAACCAAACTATGCAAACAAGCAAGAACTTTCTCTGAACTCAAGATGGTAGTCTGCTGGAACTAGAATAAATTAAGGTGAGTAGAAAGCCATGCATTATTAAAACAGTGCTATTTACACTGAGAACAGGGTACAACCTCTCCAGGGTACATGATGTGCTAAAGACACAACGGAAATTGTGTGCCTGCCTCTCCCTCCCTACTTCTTCCTTAGAGCTTTGCAGAGCAAAGAAAGAGAGGGGAGGCAGTAATGGAAGTGTTAAAAGGCAGAAAGCTGATGAGCAGAATATCTACCATCACTACAACTGTATTTCTTAAGATAAAGTGTGTCCAGGGGAAGTAGGTTTCCTTCCAGGTTGTGGCTATCATGAAAAAGCATTTTGCTCTTACAGAATCTGGTACCAGAAGCCACATAAAGTAGGGCAACCAACTTAGTGATTGACACCAGAGACTATACCAGGTAAAAGCTTGAGCTAAACCACAACACTCTAGAGACCGAGACAAAGTCTCCATGTTATCATTAGAGGATGTGACACAGCTGATGTTGTTGTGGAGGAGGCAGGAAACGGAACATTTTGCACAGCCTGGTCACATGAATCACAGAGATATTCTGTACAGGGAGGATTTGCTGCTGATGTCCAGAGATCAAGCCCCAAACACTTTCTGACTGGACCTGAGAACTTATGTTGCTCTTTTCGTGTGTTTAAGACCTTACCAGCTGAAAACAGAAATCTGTACACTGTAAATAATTGCTGTGATAAATGTTGGTTTATGTTGTAAATAAATGTTATAAGTCATGGTGTAAACTGACAAGTGCAATACCTAGTGAATAACAGATTCAGGGCTCTTCACAAAGCTGTCTGCTTGTACTGGGTCTCCAAGATCCCAGATTTCATCCACCTCTGGCTTTAAAAAACTTCTGAGACTGGATGTGACTGAGTTTACTGGGAGCCTGAAACCAGTTTTGAGAAGTCTGAACGGCCACATTAGTCTTAGAAAGTGGAAAAAGAACATTTCAAAAGTCAGCATTCATGAATCATGTGATTAATTAAGATCTGCATGGTCCACCCAGCTGGTTTGTGCACTGGGAGTGCTGGAGCTCTGAGGGGTCTGACAGAGCACTGAGGAGTGCTGGACTCTGATCTATGGCTAGCCAGACATCAAGAAGGAGGTGGAGTGTGGGAGGTAGTGCTCAGCAGAGCATTTTTGGCCACTCTGCAGACTACTATCCCATCTTTTTACATCTGCTAGACCTTTTTCTATGTCCAATCCCAGCATAAGGAAAGGTCCAGCTGACATCCCAGAATCAGAATCATTGTGGTTGGAAGAGATCTTTAGGTCTGAACCATCAAGTTCAGACATTAACCCAGCACTGCCAGGGCACCACTAAAACATCTCCATGGCTTTGAAACCCCTCCAGGGATCATGGGGACTCCACCACTGCCCTGGGCAGCCTGGGACAGCCCTGGACAACTCTTTCAGGGGAGAAATTTTTCCTAATGTCCAATCTATACCTACTGTGGCACAACTTGAGACCATTTCCTCTCATCCTGTCGCATGTTCTTTGCGAGAAGGGCCCAACCCCACCTGGCTCCAACCTCCTGCCAGGGAGTTGTAGAGATCAAGGAGGTCTCCCCTGAGCCTCCTTTTCTCCAGTCTAAAAAACCCAAAGCACTGAACATACAGGAGGACATTCACTGGGATTTATCTGTCACAAGTGCTCCTGTGATTTTTTAAATTTATTTTCCACTCGTCTTCCAAAAAAACCCAGCAAAGTCAGCCTGCCTTCGTTCCCTTGTTTTGCATGCAAAGAGGGAGCTCTTTCATCACTGGCCTTGGTCTTTTCAGCTATGTTCAAGTCAACTGCTTGCACAAGAGCGATCTGCTTGGTTGGCAGCTGTCCAGCTGTGCTTTTCCCCAGCAGCTCTGGGCAGCCTGCACTCATCGGCCGGGCAAGCGGCGCAGAGATCGCAGGGTCTCTCTGGAGCCTGCGGCTCAGGCACAGTGACAGAGAAGAAGGAAGGGGGGAATACAGCCCCTTCTTCCCCCCAGACTGAGAGGGGGGTTTTTTTGCAGCTCAGCAGGAAACTACCTGATTCTGAAAGTTGCTGGGTTTCCATCACACATCTCAGAAATTGGGTTGTTTCCAAAGAAAAAAGTTAAATCAGAGACTCTACGAGAAGTTAGTGTGAAGGTATCTGCCTGCTTGGAGGACTCTCCTGTGATCTCACTGTCTGACACTCCAAACAAACCAACACCGCTGTCATACCAGTGAAGAATGAATTTCTGCAGCCCCCTGGGTTGGCTTTTTTTTTTTTTTTTTTCCAGTCGATGGACACCCTTTATAAGACTATTGATTTTTCTTGTGTTTGTTTAGCTGTGATATCCCTTGTTTCCAGCTCAAACCCACTATTCAAAATCCTTCTTGCAGCTGAGAATGGCTCTGCTTGCCCTTTTTCACTCAATTATAATCTCTTGGAGAGGAAGAGTCCAACCAGGTATTACAGTTGGGAGCTCTTCCTCTATTCCTTCTTCCTATGAATCTGATCTTAAAGAAAGACTCAGTGTCTGCTGCTGTTCAGGTCTCTTGGTCGAGCTCTTGAGTATCACAGTTAAGGGTTTATGCTGCTTGCTTGATTTGTCTGATGCATTTCTTATACATCTGCTGCCTCCAGGATATATTTGTGCAAGCAAATTAAGCATCGTTACTATATGTTAGCAAAACATTACATCTACTAATGGAGAGAATTGTAATGTTCTAAGTCCCTTCAATGCATATGAAAAGTGAAACAGTTTCTGGGGGGAATAAGAAATGACAGCTCGTTCTCTTGAATTAATGCTGTCTGGGTAGAATTTGTCTGACATAAATGTAATTTTCCAGACCATTTTGGTGTGTTTTTTTTTTTTTTTTCCAGACAACTCTTCTTTCCTTGTAAGCAGAAAATAGCTTCATGCCCCAAACCTACCAGAGTAACTATGCAAAACAGAGAAACCCTTTTCTTATCCAGGGGTATTTGCAAACTAAATCGTGTTAGATTTAACCGGATTGATGACAACAACAGATTTTCCATGGTTCCTGTCATTTCCTGACAGTGTAAATGCCAATGACATAATGATATTCCAGAAGCAATCATTTTCCCAGAGAGGTTTCGTTCTCATTTTCTGTATCAAGAGAGGAATGACAGAGAAGGAGTTGAAGTTTATGGCATTCCTTTGATACCCGTGAATTGCAATCACCTTCTAGGAGGCTCGGCACTGGCTTTTTGAGGGAAAAAGACTTTTAAACTGTGGATGCTGCTGTAGCCAAAATATCAGGCATATAAAGACATGCTTCCCATGGAGAGAAAAATATTATCCAAGAAGACAACACAATATATGTCAAGGGAAGTGAAACATCAAGCTCCAGTGCTTTTGAGTTAAGATAATGGCATTGAATTTATTAGGCTTTCCTGATGGGTGAGCTCTGTGTTGATGTCTCCTGTATTACCTGGTGACTCTGAAAGGGATTTCACAGAGAGGTGACTTGACTTTCTGAAGGGCAGAAGAGTTTGGTACTGGATTTTGCCTCCATTGCTGTACCTTGGACTCGCTCCTCATGTATTAAAGGCTTGGCATAGTCCCAGGAAGGTTCACTAGGGTTCAGTGAAGTTTTATTTACTTCAAAAGAAAATATGACCCTTGGCATTTATAACATCAATCTTCACTCTAAACGCTACCTTATCTCTCTATTTACACTCAGTCTTCTGTGTTTTTAGTGTTTTCTTTTCTGTGTCCTCCTTTTGGATTGTAAACCCTTCAGAGCAGGGCAGATTTTTGTATTTGTGTTGCATGCTGCATCACGCATGTTTTGGTCAAACAAGTACTTCGGCTAGGAATAGCAAAGAGCAGTCACTCAAGATCCACAACTTCATGCAGAGTGGAAGTGGCATCTGTGTACTGGTTCATTCCCAGGCTGGAGGTAGCCTGAAAACTGGGCTATAAGCAGTTGGCAAAGGAACAAATACACTAATGGAACACTGAGCATTCCTGTCTGTGCTTCTGGGAAATTTTGTTCTCAGGTACGCAAGTTTTTGGTCACAGGTGAGACAGGGGACCGACCCTTTTAAACAAATAACTCTGCTGACCCCACTGAGATCCTACTGTCTTCAGGCATTCACAGCAGGCAAGATTCCCAGGAGAAACTGGGGGTGATGGATGTGTTTTGCACGTAAACCAACCCATTGACAAGAGCAGCTGGGCTAGAAAACTTACAGTATCTTTTCCCTCTTTAATGCCACTAGTTCTCTGAGGGTGAATTCGAAGGCAGCTGTGCCACATCTCAGACTGTTTGGGGAGGTGAGTGGGTTGTACTCACTCTGCAGTGAGTCATCCCCATCTCGTTTAACTGCAGCTTACCAATTTTCGTTTGTTTATGTGTGTGTTCCAGGCATATCTGATCGATGATGCACGCAGCTCTGGAAACTTGCTGCACCAAGTCTCCACACTTTCCATCAAAGTATTTCAGCTGTATGGGTGGAGACCACAGAACATAGCATCAGACACACAGATAGGATGTGCAGATCTAAAGATGTTCTGATTTACCCATTTATTCATGCCCGGGTCAAACAAAGGTGCTCTGCTACCCCGAATACCAATGATGACTATAAAATGTGAGGCTGTAATCAAATCCAAAACAAAATCCAGCCTTGAATTTCCTTACAAATGAGAAAATGATCATTTTAAACAACGTAAAGCTGACAGGGAATCTCTTAACTGTGAGTTATAATCAGCTAAGAATTCATTTTAAGAAATTACCCACAGTTAGGAAAAACAACAAAGTAGACTTGTTCTGCACATCAGTTACCCAAATCCTATTGAAGCTGGTGGGTTTCTAGTAAGTGCTTAATGCTGAACAGCTCTTCAGATTGTTTCCTGGTTGGGAACTTTCTCGGGGTTTTCTTGAGCTGGGTCAGAATTGTCCCAGATCAGATAAGTAGGACTGTATGTCAGAGCAACTAGTCAGGCCCAGACAAGTCAAACATCATAGAAAGAGTTAGATAACCATAGTGGCTGTATCACATCATCTCTTTGCTGCTGGTGCATGCCACACTTGCAAACCACAGGCTGTAAAACACAGTCTGCAAGGAAGATAGCTGGTTTTAATTCTTCAGTGCAAGCAGGGTGAATTCTGTTTCATCTCAAGGAGGAGTGATGGCTGAAGGAGGCATTTCTACCTCCTCAGACCACCTCCTTGCAGTGATGGTCCATGTCAAGGCTGTAGAGCCCTATTGGGATGGTTTGCACTGCAAAGAAGTCATCAGTGCCACCCGACATGTTAATTGCCAGAGATTTTCACCACAGTGGAGACCCTCGAGGGTGGTCAAGATAGCAAAACTCAGCACTGTGCATGCTCCATGGCACATGGGCTTGTCATGCTGTGCAAGGCTTGGTCTATTCCTGGACATCAAAAGGCCCTGTAATAAAAGTTGGTATTTACATGTCTTTTTTTTAATTGTGGCCACAAAATTAAGCACACTCCCTGTCAAAAGCCAGACTGTAAATAGTGAAGTGTTATCATGGTGCACCAAAGTTTGCATCTTTAGATAATCTTCCACCTTTACTGGAGCCACTATGTGTGCATAAAAAAAAAAAGAGCATTGCTCCCTTATACAACCTCTTTGTTGGGCTTTCTGGGTGGAAATTGCTTAAAAATAAGCAATGTCATCTGAGATGCCCCATGATAGCTATGTGAGCGTGGCAAGCGTGATACAGGATCTAACAGGCTTTGCATCTACACTTTTCTGGGTAGGCAGCTGAGGCTGGGCAAGACATAGGTACCATGTCAGAAGACGTGTTGCTCTTTCAAGGTGTGGTTGTAGTTTCTGAGCTATGGAGAAGCATGTTAGAGGTGTTCATATGCGTCCCCAGGCTTTTAACAACCATTGGGAGTTTAATCATTTTAGTCCACAGAAGCATGAAGCTCATCCTGCTGTAGACATCTGAAACCAGTCAGACAAATCCCCTTCATCCCCTATCTCCTCAGTAATGCAGCCTAGGTTTGACAAGTTCAGGTGTAGAAGCCTAGACTGTAGATGTCTAGAGCTGGGTGACATAGATTTCACTGGGATTCAGAGGTTTGTTGTCTCTAATTGTGATTAGGTTAACAGAAAACTCATGTGGGACCCTCTCATCTTGACCACAGTCTGGACCTTTCTCTCTGGCAATGATTTCATCTAGCAGTGCTTGGTCACAGCTAGTGATGTCTCCTCCAGATGTGTCCTGTGCTCTGGTTTTGTCCATGTAGTAGGTCATTTCAGACATTAAAATTGCAGGCTGAACAGAGATCTTGGTGCTGAATTGCTCCCAGACATGTTGTTGAAGGTTTAGTTCAGAGAAACAGCAAGCAGAGCCTGTGAATCAGGAACTTCAGCTGAAATCTGGTACAGTTCAACTATTTCAGCAAGCTGGCACTGGCTCCACTTTGGTTGGATTTTAGGCTTATTTGTTCAGTCCATAAAGCTGATAAATGCAATGGTTATACAAACAATAACACTCTGAGCTGAAATTATTTGCTTGGACTGACTTCTGCTTTGAGTTGGGAAATGGGGCAACGGTAACATCTGGAGTCCTTCAAAGGGTGATCATCAGCTTGAGATCCACTGCTATAAGCAAGTACTTTGGTTTTGGTACATAATTAATAATGATAAATTATCTTAAAAGCTGTAGCTACATTAATGTAGCCCTTTATTACATTTTTATATATTCCTTTATAATCCATTAATTTCCAAAGCCTATCAAGACTTCTCCATTTCTCTGTTGTTTAAAGAGAAGAAAAAGAGGCAGATAGGTAAAAAAGGCATGACTGTCATCAGAAGGATTAAGAATTCTTTTTCTCACCTCACCAGGGGTGGATTAATAATCACATTGTGGAAACAATCTGAAGAATAATTATAATAGAGGCTAAGCCATAAAACCTTGACATGCTATGTACGTATGGTCCTCTTCCACATGTATCTGAAAACAGTGATAATATTTGCTAGATATACTGTGGAGAACTTGAGACAGCTTTTCTTTCCAGGTACATGAACTTTCCATGCACTGCAGCAAGCTCTGCGTGGCAAAATACTTTGCCTGTGTCCCTGTGATTGCCAGGTCTGCCCTTCGGTATTGTCACAAGGCATGTGTTTGCTCAGGGCTTGATTTCTGGCAACTGGGCTGATTCACGTGACACATCAGGGAGTGCCAGGACTCTGCTCTCCCACAGTGGCCAGGTGATCCCACTGAGCTGGGCTCCAACATTGTAGAAAAGTTTCAAGTCCTTCGTATTTGCAGAGAAGGTGGTTTAAAGAAAGCACTGTTTGGAGTTCAGGAGGTATCTAGGCTGTCATGCAGACACAGCCAGCATTCCAATGCTGGGTCTAATCAGCACACTATTTATAGCCTCAGGGAATTATTCACGAGTATGCCACGTTGATAAACTAGATCAACAGACAAAAAGATTTATTAGAGGTACCAGGAATACCTCACACCAACATGATGAGAAATGAATCCAACAAACCCAACCTCCAAATCCAGCCGGACTTTAGGGAACACAAACTGTGTCCTCAGAAGTAGATGTGTTTTTCCACAGTGATCTGAATCGACTTTTGGAGGATGATCCTGTTTTGATCTGAGCACAGAAGACCATGACCTCCCTTGACGGACAAACACCCACAAAGCAGGTCTCTCCTAGTGATTAGTTTAATGCTGCCATACCTGGCTGGTCTGCCAATGTTTTGAATATCTCTGTTCAGGTTTGAGGTGTGTTTCGTTGCCATTTCAAAACAGCTATGAAAGCTATCTGTGAGCAGATGAGGCCATCTGCAAAGTCAGCACTCTAATAGTATGTCAGCGACAATACCTTCTGGCACGCTGCAGTATCTTTAGCTGTAGATACTGTTGTTGGTTGACAGCTGGCTCTTGGTCGATAGCCGGCTGAACATGAGCCAGCAGTGTGCCCAGGTGGCCAAGAAAGCCAGCCACATCCTGGCCTGGATCAGCACTAGTGTAGCCATCAGGACTAGGGCAGGGAAAGTTCCCCTGTACTGGGCACTGGTGAGGCTGCACCTCAAATACTGGGTTCAGTTTTGGGCCCCACACTCCAAGAAGGACTTTTTGATGCTGGGACGTGTCCAAAGAAGGGCAATGAAGCTGGTGAAGGGTCTTATAAGGAATGGCTGAGGGAACTGGTGTTGTTTAGCCTGCTGCAAAGGATGCTAGGGGGACACTTCAGTCTCTACAACTCCCTGACAGGAGGTTGGAGCCAGGTGGGTTTGGTCTCTTCTCCCAAGGAACAAATGTCAGGACAAGAGGAAATGGCCTCAAGTTGTGCCAGGTGAAGTTTACATTGGACCTGAGGAACAATTTCTTCCCCTTGAGGGTTGTCCAGGCTTGTCCCAGGGCAGTGGTGGAGTTCCCATGATCCCTGGAGGGGTTTCAAAGCCATGGAGATGTGGTGCTGAGGGATGTGGTTTAGTGGTAGGCAACCCTGGCAGTTAACATTTGGACTTGATGATCTGAAAGGTCCCTTCCAACCAAAACAATTCTATGATTCTATAAAGCTATGGGTCCTTTAACTGTGTAGAACCATTTATCAGATGAATATCTGGAAATTTATGAGGCACCATCAGTCATATTTAATTCACACCAATCTCCAGTGGAGTCATTGAAATCATAAGGGGGATGAATCTCACTCAGATGTGGTACAGAAATGGAATCAATTTCAAAAATAGAGCCATTTTTTCATCAAAACCCCTATAAAATCAATCTTCCACTTCAGAATATAGCCCAAAGGCTTGAAACTCGCAGAAATTACTCAAATGCAAAAAGAATGTTTAATTACATGCTCATTTGGGAGGAGGAATGTAAGATTGTGTCTCTAGATTCATTTTTCAGGCTAAATTAGTAGTATTGAACATTCTCTTTTGATGCTGGACTTTAAAAAATACCCAACATGGAAATCTGACTTGTGAAGAAGGCTCCAATTCAATTATAGCTGTGCAAGCAAAATTTAAATAAGATGTTACTGTCCTGGATCAAATCACGGTCTATGTGGTCCCAAAGACCTTTCTGCTTACTTGAAACCTGGTGCAAGAGACACTGGGCTGTATCATGGAGATAATCAGCTGTTCATGTTGTGAATACACTTCTGTATGAAGTCAATCAGCAGCTGAGGTTTCAGGTCACTGAAGTTACCCCATAACAGCAGGCCACTACCAGAGAATGAGCTATTTAAAGTCGCATTCCTTGCCATGTAGCAAATCACCATGGTCACCTTAATCCAATGAGACCTCAAACACAAGCAACAGTGGGGCTTATGTGCTGATATCAGTGCTTGACTGATGGGACCTTTCAGAGCAGTGTTATCGCAACACAAAGCCGTGACATCCCGGGACAAGGTGAGTGGGTCAAACACAGGACAATTAAAAATCGTAGATTCATAGAATCATAGAATCACAGACTGGAAGAGACCTCAAGGATCAGGTGATCCAAAGTTTCTTAGCAAAATCACAGTCTAAACAAGATGGCCCAGCACGCTGTCCAGTTGAATCTCAGAAGTTTCCAATGCTGGGGACTCCACCACTTCCCTGGACTGATTATTACAATGGTTGATTGTCCCTGTTGTGAAAAGCTTTCCTCTTTTTTCCAGAGTCTCCCCAGGAGTAACTTGTACCCTTCATCATTTCCATGTGACTCCTTGCAAAAAGGGAGTCTCCATCTTCTCTGTAGTTGCTCTATAAATTACTGGAAGATGGTAATAAGGTCTCCCCTGAGTCTTCTTTTCTCAAGGCTGAACAAGACCAGTTTCCCCAGCCTTTCTTCATGTGGCAGCTTCGCAGTCCTTGGATCATCTTGGTGGTCCTTCTCTGCATCCTCTCCAACCCGTCCACATCTTTTTTTCATAGCAGGGACCAAAACTGAACACAGCATTCCAGCTGTTGCTTGGCAAGTGCTGAGTAGAGTAGAATAATGTTTTCTTATCTCTGCTGGCGATGCCTTTGTTGATGGAAAAAAAAATTTGTCTTGTGATTACACCATAAGATGGGAGAGGTCTGGTTTGGTTGCAGGTACAAGGAGCCATGTACAAGGAGCCATGAAGCAGGCAGCTGTGAGATAATTTAGCCACATGGGTAGTTTTTTTTCCTAATCCCCATTTCTTGGTTGTTTTATCTCCAAGGCAGAGAAAGTAAATCCTTCTTCCAAAGCTCTGCAGTATTTTCAAATCATAGTATTTAACTCTGCATATGCTTTTTAAAACCTTGGCTGGTTTCTGTTTCTTGCAGAAACTGGTTATATTGGCTGACTGTGTGGGAAAGGGGTCCCTTGAATCAGCTTGTATTTTGGTGATTTTAATGGATTTAAAGGCCTGATGGGATCATTAGCTCATCCACCCTGATCTCTTACAGAGTATGTGGGATGGGATTCACCTCACCATTAATTAAACAGTGAAGTCAGTGATAGACTACCTGCTCTAAACCAAGATGGTTTCCCTCTGCCTCTTTTACAAGAAAAGGTTTATTCCCTGCATGGGGTAATTCATTCTTCTCTGCAATACATTTTCAGCCTAGGATGTATAAATTACTAAGAGTGTCAACTTTTTACAGTGATTTCACTCATCTTTGGCTGAGGTATAGTTCCTAAGAAGGTAAGCAGTTTGTGCCTGAATGTGTAAAATGATGGAGATTCCACCACTTTCTTTTCTTGTGCTACTGGTTTCTCACTCTTTGTTGTTAGAAACCAAACTCCAAAGGTATTATTGACTGAATTGACTTTGTCTATAATGGGAACCTTGTGTAAGTAGCTCAAAAGGAGATATGAGCCTTCTAGTATGATGAATCCATCCCCACTCCCTGTTTCTGGCCACCTCATCTCCCAGTAGCTTGAGTAGGCAGAAAGAGATCTTCAGAGGTAGGTGATGGCAATGGCTGTTGACAGGGAAAGATTGCCACAAAAGGCAGAGGGAAGGCAGGGAGTGGGGAGATGAATGTGAAGAGATCTGGTAGGAGAATTCAAAATGAGTATTGAGACAATGTGCATTGAGAAAAATCAGACACGCTCTGATGCTAAAAAAAGAACACTGATAAAAATGAATGGTGACTAAAGTTAGTAAAAGGAAGCTTGTTTGATTACAGAGACAATAAATAACCCAAAGAGTTAATTGCCACCAGATAAATTTAAAGTCAAATGCAAGGTTAAGAGGGAGAGCACATAGCTGTAGGTGGCTTTTATGGATGGCCACGTTCCACTGCAAGTCAGTGGATAATAGGATGTTTCTGCAGCGGTGTTAAATAGAATAAATAACTCATGCTTCAGAGTACAAGCTAACAGCAATGCCAGGGTTCAAACCAAGACAAAGGCTGTGGGTTTTGTGCTTCTACTGGCAGCTTCTTCTGAAATATGTAGTATCAGTCAGTGTTTGAGAGAGATCTATCTGTGGAGCCAATATTCTCTGTCATGTTACCTGAGCATATCACACTGTGAATGAAGGGGGGTTTTATAACACTTCTTGGAGTAGGAAATAACTACATGGTCAGAGAAAAGCTACAGAAAAGGTCAGGACTGCACTCACATATTCTGATAGAGAGTAATTCAGATACCACATTTAATACATCTTTTCATTTACTATGTAGGCAAATGGAAATGGGAACCGTAAACTTTGAGTCATCTGCTTTGCTGTCTTGAATACAAAGGCTGTGGTATTTGTGATTAAGAAGTTGAGTACCTGTGAGAGAGAGTCTGATTAGAGCTTTTAAGGATTTATCTGAAATAATCCAAGAAGTTTGTAAAGGATGATGCATTTAAATCCCGGTTCCTAGCCCTAATCACTGGTCCAAGCTGCCTTTTTGGATATGGAATAAGATATAATACCCAGACCAGTCTGATGACTGTTGTGTGTATGCTTCAGTTAACTCTGATGTTGATATGTTCCTGTCTATATCTGAGCAGCTGCCCTACTAACAGGATCTGGATGTTATGGTGAACACAATGTGCTCCAACTGAGATTAAGGCAAAGCCTGTATCAGTATTCATGAGGGTCAGCGTGGCCTGCAGATCAAGTCAAACTGGTGTACTTCCCTACTGAACACTGGTGAGGTCACTCCTGTGAAACCTTATAGGCCATTCTGCTCTCCTCCATTGTTTCTAGCTCAAGAGGGATGTGAAGAAACTAAAAGGGATTGACAAAAGGGCTACCAAAATTGTCAGATGCCTGGCACGTATGTCTGATAGAAACATGACGAGGGAAACAACATCCAGGACCCATTCAGCAGGGCAGATACCAGCCAGCCAGTTCCCAGATCCATGGGATTTTCCCACACTCACCCACAGAGCTTTGTACTTCCTCATGGTGACACACCCTCTATGTGAGGGGGGGAACCAAAGGAAATAAATTGCCATTATATTCCCCATCAGTTTTATGGTTATATTGAGCTGCATGAGTTATATTTAATACCCTTAGAGTGTGGGATTATGATCTCTGCACAGGTTAAAAAAAAATTCCCAGGCTTGTGCTTGGCTAGCATAGAGTGGGAACAGATTAAACCTCTTCTTGAAGTCCCTGCTAGGCTCGTTTGTATGATTCTGCATCCTAAGCACTTGCCTTGACATTTTTGATTTCGCTTGGGTGTATAGGCAGCAATCCTCCAGCTGTCACACCACGCACTAGCAATTTATTACGCTAAAGTAAATACAATTGAAACATGAAGATTCATTAAGAGCAATCATTTCTGCCTGTGGACTCAATATGTTTTCAAAATGATGCTCTACAACCTCATTAGGGTCCTGTTCACATTCATGGATTCACCCATCGAGTGGCAAGAGAAGAAACAATGAGTGCACAAAATCGATCCACAGCACTGATGTCTGCTTCCTTGGGAATTCAGCATTTGCTTCATCATTCTGGGATGGCGATTTGACACAATTCAATGACTGCAGTGAAGCTCTTAAGTGGAAGTATTGATGGGTCAAGAACTGAAGAAGGAGGCTAAAAGATACAGGATTACTTCAGCCCTTTTCTTAAAAGCACAGCTGCTAGCTTTGGGTCATTCCTCATATGCTCTGACTCAGATTAAAAACAAAAAAAACAAAGAAACCCTATTCTGATTATTTGTAATAATGTTCTGGTCTCTCACAATCCCTTGAATAACCTCCCAGGATTTTCTAAAAGGTAGTCACAAAGAGATTTTTTATTCCTATTTAAGGAATGTATTTGCTTCTGGATACATGATTTATCCTCTCTAATGTTGGCTGCCTTAGATCTCTTTTAGCACTGTAACATGACAAAAAGGTAAATGAAATGTATTCATTCAGATGGTTTTAACTGGTAGCCAGCGTCAGTGGTTACAATGAGAAACTTCAGGTCAAATTTAACCGAAGGGAATTGCTAAGAGGTTTATGGAGAGAACTGGTGTCTTTACTGAAATGCCACTTTCTACTCTTTTCCTGGACAGCGGTTCTCAGAAGTTGTTCAGTCATTTCCATATCCTGAGCTACTCTCGCACTGATGACTCTGTCTCTTCCTTGTTCTTCTGTATGTTGTTATCCACCTGTGCTCTCTTTTTGAATGTGCTACAGTCTCCCCAGGACAGAGGTTTTAATTGTTTTGGGGAAAATTGTTCCAATATGATTACAGGTGTTACAAACACAAAACCATATGGGCGTCCTGCTCCCAAACAACCAGGTGCATGTGGGAGTTGACTTCCCTGCACACAACCTGCAACAAGATGTAAAGAGGCATTTTCATGCTCCTCAGAGTAAAAATGGAGCGTTGGTGGAAGAGACAGTGGTGCCACACAGAAGATAGAATGTGGAAACAGTCAGCCTAAAGATGAGATTTATTCCACATAGCTCTAGACACCAACTTCTGACTTGGCTTCCCTGGGGGCCCCTTAGGCTGTGGTTCAATTAATCCTGAAATATGCCAGATGAGTCACACTCTAGTAGCATCAAACCTCATCTGGCATGGAGGATTTCTCCTGATGACAGTTTTGGATAAGAAGTGAATGAATGGGAGTTGTAATCTAAACAATTTAGGAGCTAGGGCCACAGTAAAAAAGCTGAGTTGTGTCCCTTTGAATAACCTGCCAAGGTGGCTTCAGCAGTGCCCATCACATTGTATGCATTGGAAGGCAGACAGAGCAGGGCTGTATTTACAAAAGAAGGTCCTGTGTATGGTGAAGAGAGAATGTCAGGGTAGGTACAGGACAGGATTGATACAATAGTTGTGGGTTAGATGCAGCTAGGTGCAGGATGTGGTCTTTGTTGGGTCCATGTGCATTTCCAGAACGGCATAAAAAAGGCAAGAAGCAGCCCTTCAATCTCTCTTGATGACTTCTCATCCATGGCCAGGTCTGTTCCTGCTGCCTTGGTGGCACTTACAGACTTTATAGCAAAACTGCCTGGGTGCACACACCCAAGGTGCTCAGCTATTGAAAAGACTTAATCTCAGCTCCTGAACTTTACCCTGAAGTGATTTATGAGAGCTCATACACTCATTTCCACTAGCTCTGCTCTGAAGATAATCCCCAGCAGAGTGACAGAGCAGGCAGGCTGGCTGAGAACTGCTTCAACCTCAGGTCAGAGCTTGGCTGAACTGGGAACTTAGGTTTTCCCACCTGCAGAGCAGTGCTGATAGTCCTCTCTCTTTTACAAAGCATTTTGTGGTCTCTAGAGGAAAGCACAAGGTAGGAGCTAAAGATGATGATGGTCGGAGCGAGATGTTTTGCAGACACCTATTAATACCAGTGGTGAGGGCTGGCTTGTTGCAGAATGCAGTTAGAGATGCTGTTTGAAGTCTGTGCCAGCTCCCCTTTGGGAAGAAGAAGGAGGACAATGCACGTCAGCGAGTGTCATCTTTACAGAGAAATTACTCCAAAAGAGAAGTCCACAGGGTAGAAAGAGGCACTACCAGAAGAAGAAATTAATGTTCTCAACTAGACTGCCCCCCAGTCTGCTTAATAACCATTTGGAGGAACATATATAGCAACAAACAGAACTAGGATACCAATAAGCTGTGGCAGAGAGCCAATTGCATGTTTTTTTAGCTCCAGTTTCTTCTCATCTTGAATGGAAATTTAACCCTCTCCAAAAAAACTCAACAATGTAATTGCAGGGACAAAACATCAGTGTGCTTTAATAAGGGAGCTGGTCATGTAAAGGACTATCTTGGAGGAGGAAGCTCAAGAGCTCAGCTGAAGATGTTTAGCAGATGGGGAGGATTACTGTAATCCTTATCCAAAACAGCATATATTTTATGTTCCTATAACCAAGTGGCCAGCCTAGAAGTGGAAATGGAAGTACTGTTATAATTATGGAAGAGAGAAGAGGTGACAAAAGCATGGGAGCTGCTGGGGTAGAGATTTGGATGACAGGAGAGAACCACTGCTCTAGCTGCTGAAAAAGTTGAACACCCTGAGGCTAGCCCTGGTAGATTGTGCATCCAGACAAGCAAAACAGAACCAGGAACGGTTGGATGGTGAAAGGATGAGCCTTTGAGATACACGCTGGGATTAGTAAATGTTTAGGCCACAGAGAGTGAGATTCATCTGACATCTGCCACTGAGCTGACAAACCTCAGCTCCCTTTCTGGACAAGAGAGATCTAGTCAGCATAGTCTGTGGGGTGCAGTGAACCATCTGTTTCTCTCTGAAGTGGTTATCAAAATCTGTGCACATGGACAATGTCCCCAAATGCCTGTTTCTCTCCATTAACTGTAAAGAAAAGCAGGGTAACTCCTGCAGAAGGTGGCCCTTATTTGGGATATATAACCTTAGGTGAGATGCATCCCAAACTAATGAGTCCTTCTGTGTCTTTTGGGGGAACAGATCTCCCTCGGGATTGTAATGGAGCTCTTTTAGAAGTTAGCTGAGTTGACTCATCAAATTTAAGGTCTAGGCTAGGGCTTACAGATCCTTCCTAAAGGGCTTTGAGAAACATCGTTCCCATTGAAATTAGTCACTGAAGTACCCTTAACATGCTTGTCTTCGGGGGTGAGGTTCTTGGGTTTTAGGAAGTCAGAGAAGTCCCACTTAGAGTCTACTGGGAACATTACAGAATGTTAACTACATGAAACAAGAAGTCTTTTGTCTATATTCTTAGTCCTCTCTTGAGAGCTGTATATTTTTGGTCAGAGTGATGCTTCATGCTATACATTTTTTTAATACCTTTGTCTTTGCATGTGCTGAAATGCATTGACTTTGGACACAAGCCACTTTCTCTATGTTTTTGTCTAACACTGGGCATAACCCAGAGTAAACCTTAATGCCATTCAGGAGAAGCATCACATCAAATTTTGAGGCAAAGGGACTTCTGAAACCAGCTGGGTGAAAGAAATCATCTACTAAGCAACTCTGGACGAGCATGTATGAAGATACCACGGATGAAGGCACTTTCTCCAGCTCACACTAAAGCGGTGCACTTAGTCCATCAAGCTTAACTATGGTTGTTAGCATGCAACACACATATGCTTCTTAATTATGAGAGTAATATTTTTGGATTACCATACCTTGCTATGAAAAGTCTGCAATTGTAAAGAAATCTGAGGAGGACATCAGCACTAGTGAACAGTTGATGAAAAAAAAAGGAAGAGAAGCTGCATGAATGATTTCCTATTGCACAGCTGCTTTTATATTAAATTCTACTTGTTTAAGAAAGTTTGCAATCCTCAAACATACACGGACTGGAGTGAAAAAGATAAAAACAAATCCAGGATAGTAGGGGAAAAAAAAAAAAAAAGGTTTTGCACTCTGAGGTCAGAAAACTTGGAAAATAGAGAGGGAACTTTGGTTAATGGTTATCCACTGGGTAAAGATCAGCAAGGTGATGTTAAAAGGCTCAATGTTCTTCCCTGTTTTTTTAATGTCTGGAGTGTGAGATCTGCGTTTTTGGATTGGGTTCAAATCTGATATAAATAAATTATTTTGGAAAGTGAGCTGTGAAATCTCAGCCTATTCAAGCTGGCTTCTTTCAGCTGCACTATTTTAAAAGTCTCACCCTGTGTTAGAATCCAGCCCACGGAGGAGGTCAAAATACTCTGCTGGTGTTTTCTTGCATTTTCTGTACTGTCTGAGTCTGGCACCAGCTGTTGGGGCAAGCAGAAAAACATGAAAAATATGGGTAGGTTTAAGTTATTTTTATCTCTGCAGCTGTTGAATCAGAATCTCATTTAGCATCTCAGTTCTGTTGATAATCTCAATGTAATTAGAAGGTTTAGGTAAAATTCAGATACACTCTTAAAATTTTGGTTGTTATTGTAGAATTAGCACTGGTGACAATCACATAATTATACTGGGTGTTGTACGAACTCATTATGGAAGATAATCCTGGTTTACACTGTTTACAATAGAATGGAAATGTTTCTTTTGCACAAATCCTGTTTCAGAAAGAATTTTTTTTTTTAATCTGTCAATTAAAGCACTGAAGATGTTCATGTCCAGTTAAAAATTAAAAAAAAAGCTGATACATTTGAACAGTTTTTTTTCTTAAAATGTTTAATTTCTAATTTTTAACATGATGTCATTCAAATACATTCTCCATAAAATTTAAAATAAAAGGGTCAATTTGGATTAATGGTTTGATTGACACAAAATTATTTTCTCCCTTCTAATTTTATATGAAAATTAAAGGTTTTGAGGCTGACACAAGATAGTTCTTCTCCACCTTTTTTATTGTTTATTATTATTAGTAGTAGTTTTGGGGATTTTTTTTTTGGCACTGAAAAGAAAATCAGTTACTCGGGTGCTAACAACAGAGATTGTATCAAGAAGGAAGAATCTTGGTGGCTAGAGGGAGAAAGGAGCCCTCTGGCTTCCAGCCTTGTGGTCCACCCAGTAGCTTGTCCTGACTTCATGAGACTTCTTGCACACCCCAGTAAATACATCTGTGACTTCAAAGATAGATATCTTTCAGTTAATAGAATATTATTACTTTTTTTTCTTTAGGTAATATAATCATTCCTGTAAAAACCCTGCAGCTCACCGAGTGTGTTATGGTGTTTCCTCTTAATATGAAGCTTCTTATATTTTTCCTTCCATGTTCCAATTTGATGGAGAGTATAATTGCACATCACCTCTGGTAGGTTTTTTCCTTTGACATTATTTATTTAGAATGACAGAGCTCTGAGGTGGTGTTCTCACAAACCATACATGGTCAGATAGCACACTATCATTCAAGGAATATTAATAAACTGTTTTTTCCCTACACTTCAATTTCATATATTTAACCTACCAAACATGTTCGTGTACTCACTTCCCACTCTAGTGCTGCTCTGTGTAGCAAACAAACATTAAAAATAAGTGCACCAAGAAGGTAAAAGGGATAAAAAATGTCCATATGGGCTCAGTTCTCAAATCCATCTCCCTCATTATCCTGGTTTTGACATGGCCAAAGCAGTTGCCTAGGGATGGATACAGAAATATAACAAGTCTCCTTGGTAAATTCTCTCAGCCTCCCACAGTATGAGACTTGGATAAGAGGCTGAGGCTTGGAGAACCTCCTGAGATGATGCGGTGTGTTTGTGTGTTTCATGGGTTCTCCTTTTCCGAATGCCCTCAAATTGTTTTTAGAACTCATGCAACTTTTATCTGAAACATGCTTCAGAGTTTCACAGTTCAACACTGGGGTTTTTTTGGCATGTCCTTTTGTTTGTTTCCAACTAGCCATTTGTTAGTTTGATTTGATGCAGTATAATTGCTACAGAAAAAATACCACCAAAACAGGGAAGATTTCCCACCTTTTCATCTTCTCTGCCATTGTTCACATCACTCTTGGTTTTAGAAGTATCCATCATACCTTCTTCAGTCATCTCACTGCCAGGCTAGTTACCAACCTATTCAGTTGCTCCTCATTCAGACACCATCCATCAGTGATGGATCATCCCTTTAGCTATGGATCTTCCTGGTAGCTTTTCCAGACTTACTATATGGTGTCCAGATACACACACAGTTTTCAAGATGCAAGAACATGACCCATAGTGTCATACAAATACCTTCCATTTTCTCCTTTATTTCTTTCCTCAGAATTCCTAAAATTTCATTTGCTCTTTTTGGCTGCTACTTGCTGCTGAAGTGACATCTCCAGAAGAGAATTGCTACCCCAAGACCTCATTTTTAGTGATAATAGCTGCATCAGAACCTGTCATCATGAAGGAAAGACCTCTTAGTCTTGAAACTGCAGTGTGACCCTTCATGATAAGGACTCGAAATACATGAAAATCACTGCAACTTCCATCATGCCTCATCTTCTGAGTTAGAGATTGTCTTTGCATCCACCAGTACCATTCAGATAGTGTGGAGGTTGGACAGGGCAGAGTTGGGCAGAGTGGAACCTAACAAAGTTCAACAAGGGCAAGTGTAGGCTCCTGCACCTAAGGAGGAATAACTCCCTGCACCAGTACAGGTGAGGAGTTGACCTGCTGGAAAGCAGCTTCTTGGAGATGGACCTGGGAGTGTTGGTGGACAACAAGTCCACCATGAGCCAGCAATGTGCCCTTGAGGCCACTGGTCTCCTGAGGTGCATTAAGAAGAGTGTGAACAGCAGGTCAAGGGAGGTTCTCCTCCCCTCTACTCTGGCCCAGGGAAGACACCTCTGGAATATTGTGTCCAGTTCTGGGCTGCACATTTCAAGATGAACAAGTTACTTCAGGAGAGAGTCCAGTGGAGGCTATAAAGATGCTGAGAGGACTGAAGCACCTCTCAGATGACATAAGGCTGAGAGCCCTGGGGCTGTTCAGATGGAGAAGAGAAGCCTGAGAGGGGACCTGATTAATGCTGAGCAAGAGCTAAAGGGTGAGGGTCAAGAGGATGGGGTCAAACTCTGTGGTGCCCAGCAACAGGACAAGGGACAATGAGCATAGACTGCAAGTTTCATCTAAACATGAGGAAAAACTTCTGTCCTGTCAGAGCCTTGGCCCAGGCTGCCCAGAGAAGTTGTGGAATCTCCTTCTCTGGAGAGATTCCAAACCTGCCTGGATGCAATCCTGTGCAACCTGCTGTAGGTGAACCTGCTTTAGCAGTGAGGCTGGAAGAGATGATCTCCAGAGTTCCCTTCCCCACCATTCTGTGAATTTGTGATTCTGTGAAGTACAAGGCTGTCCTTGTAATCTGCAGCTATGATTAATGCTATGAATGCATTTGTGTGAAGACAGGTCCCAGGAGCCCCCAACTTTATATCAGGACCCGCTACGCCATGTGCTCTGCAGATACAGAGCAGAGACCAGGTCTCACTAAGGGCTTTTACAACATAAATCACAGTTTCTGCATCTCTCTGTGTCTGATATTAAGTGGTGGGTGGGTGTGTGGGGCACAACTAAGTGCTCAGGGTGGATGAGAATATTTCTTTGGAGATGGAGGATGCTTGTATAGGAGACTAATGTTGCTGCAATGGTAAATATTATTGCTGCCTAGAGTTGTTTCTCCCTTATGACTTTTCTATGCATAGGAGCAAGGCTGCTAGGGATTTTGAGAGGAAAAATCATCATTTAAGCTAACAGCAAAGTAGGCATACCTTCAGCATAAAAAATATACATCTCACCCACTCACCTTGAAAAACAGAACTCTATTATTCATTACAGTCATTAACAGTTAAATTTTCTTATCTGTAATCTATTGTTGGTTGAAAAACATAAGGGTTTCAAAATATGTTCTCATTAGAAAGAAGATTTATTTTTATAAAGTCCTTTAAATCCTCCTTTGATTTTTATTTTTTATTGGCAAACTTCATTCATCTTGTATACACTGGAAGAGCATGAAGCGAAGAGGAAAACCTTCAGTTTTCTGGGATTTCAAAACTTGCACTGACTAATGAAGAGAAGTAAAGGCAGAATTCAGTGGAAATATCTTTTCTTCCTTCTTTAGTCAACTTACATCACAGATGTTACATGAGACCTCTCTGTTACCTGCCACTGCCTCCAATTCAGCGTGAGGGGAAATCTCAGCAGGGACAGCTGTGTGGAGGTATTGGCAGTGGTGCTGTTGCAGAGGACACACAGTCTGTATGTGCATGGTGCCTGAGTTTTTACTGAGCTCCTGGGATGGATGAGGACTTGGAAAAGTTCCAATTTCTGGTTAGTTCAGATACATTTGGAAAAACAGCTGGGGTACTAGCACAGGCAGAAGGGGTGAAATTCTGAAGTGCAGCACTAAATGCTCAGATTTTAAATCCAGAAGCCTAAAGTTTAATCTCAAATTCTGGAAAATCAGTGTTTTGCATTTCATAAACTAAACACTTATATCCTAATTGCAAAACCAAACCAAAAGAAAAAACCAAACCCCGTCATATGCTAAAAATACAGGCAACCTTGTGCAATGCAGCTATTAAATTTCTGTCCATGCAATCAGCATTGTTTATATCACTAAATCACATAAACAATACCCCAACAATAAACACCAAGCCAAAGATAAATCATGGGCTTGTTGGCAAGAGGCTGGAATGCAAGCCTTTGTTGAACACATGGGCTACCGAATGACTCTGAGCTGGGAAAAAACGATCCTATTGTGAAACAGAGACTGAGGCTGCATTACAAAAAATGAACATCATAGAGACTCATTCAATAGTCATGTCGTAAGGGGAATTCTGTTTCTCCTGTGTAACACTGATTTAATGCTCCGCTGAATTGATGGTCAGTTAATATCCTTAAATCATCAAAGAAGTCAATGGAGGAATGTTGATTACTTCCAGTCATGGGTCTGGCTTTAGTACTTTTAATTACGGGTCCATTTGTTTTCATTAAACAAATGGATAGTCCAGTGATCTGGTAGGCATTAGGGGTTTACCTCAGAGGACAAGTTTCAAAGCCTCCAGTACATCATAGAGAATATGACCTGAAGCCCACCCCGTGGTAATGGAGACTGTCACTGTGGAGTGGGCTACAAAGCCTACCCAGAAGTGGTGATTTCAGCTCCCTTATTTATTAATCTGGTTAAATTGCAACAGTGCTAAAGACTTCAGCACAAACCCAGGAGAGGAAAAAGATTTAGCTTAAGATGGATGAGCACTGTCAGAGCTGCTAGGCACCTGACAAGAGAGTAAAAGAGATATTGAAGTTCACAATTCAAGTAAATTCACTGTCTCAGTGGGGAATCAGGGCTAGAAGAGCAGAACAATTTCATAAAAGGACTAAGATATCAATGGCTCAGTCAGTAGGGCAGGTGAAGAAGTAAAATGTCCATTTTAACAATGCCAGGATAATTTTATCCCAGATCAAGCATGTCCTTTTCTGTGCAATGCTACCACGTTTGGGATTAAATGTAGCTCTTAAATCCATCATTTAATCTGACAAATTTAGTATGAAGACATTAAGATCATATTTACACCACCTCTTTATCTGTCCATGACTAGTGGCTGTAGTTTCGAGTCTCAGAATAAATGAGGAAGCTGTGTCAGGCTACATCACCAGAGGTGTACAGGTTCTAATGTCCTCAAAACTGCCACTTAGACACATATTTTCACCCCTGAGACCAACTCTGTCAGGAAGCCTCTAAATTAACCTGGAAACATGTTCACAGAATGTGTGAACATAAAAAAATCTTGGCAAAAAAGTCTTGGTGCAGCCAAGGTCTCTTATTTCAAATATTCTCCAGCCTTCATTAGTGGTCCTTACAGGTAAAACTCAAATCTACCACTGGAAAAGTGTAGGACCCTGGACATCATGTGGTCATGGCAGACAGAGAATAGAGTGAAGTGGCACCAACCTTCAGTTACCCCAAAGTTTACTGAAGTCTTTAGGAAAGCTTTTGTTATTATGGGACATACTGATAAGTAACCAAAACCAGAGGGAAAACAACAAACAAACAAACAAAACAAACATAACAACAGAATTATCAATCTAGAATATGAAACTGGAAATGGATTTAAGAGATCTTACATTCACAGAAGTTCTCATATGATCTGTCAGGCTAAGATTAAAATGTCAGCCCTATTTTGAGAGTTACTGAATTTCCACAGTGCCCAAGATACGCTATTCTGGAAATCAGAAATCTTTCTAAATTAAGGAAAACAAAGGGATTTTCAAGCTTTTGCAGGCCATGAGTCTGAATCTGGTGACATTTTTCGTTTCACAGAAGAAAGCAGAGGCTACAAACAATCATTGTTCTGGTTTTGTTTTAGGTTAATTTCTACAACGTGTTTTCATATGGTAGAACAGTGACAGTTTACAACAGATAGATACACAACATTTGAGTGTAAATTCATTGGAAAACTTAAGATAACTTGAATCATTGACATGCAGATGTAGCATGAAAAAGTAAAAGTAATTAAATACATAAGTCATGGGAACTAAGGGAAATTCAAATACGTATTCTTGGTTTTAAATAAAGGAAGCCAGTGTTGTCACCATAGACAGAAAATATGAAATGTCTAAGCAGAATCCATCAGCTGCTAAGGTGGAGCAGAAGAATGAAGCATTTATGATGTCCAGAAGCTGCAAGGTTTGCTTTCACAAAGTCTGTACGTACAGAGAATGCATATATGAATTCCCTGGATTGTAAACGACTGTTGAGGTTGGCCACTGATTTTGAAAACCTTCTGAATATTAAAAAAAAAAAAAACTTACAAGGAAAGCTATTCATGAGTATGAGCCTGTGTTCACCTCCAGTTGTGAAACCCACAAATAATATGGGATCATTTTCAGAAATTATGGCAAATCTAAAATCAAGCAAATGTAACTAATTGAACTGAATAGGATAGAAAATGATACATTCCCATTCTAAAAATGTCAGAGGATGAATTATGGAGGATGAAAAAAGGAACTATAAGAACATCATCAGGTCCACAGCAAAAGATCAGGACTGACAAGGTCTGAAATAGCATTTTGAGATACAAGACAATCTCTGGGACCCAGTTTAAACAGCTAGTTCAAGAAATAAACCTTGGGAATAAATAGTTGCATAAAAATAGTCTGAGAAAAAAAAAAAAAAAAGCAAAATTCCAGCTAAAGACAGGATCTCTGGGGGTGAAATGCAACACATCACAGAAGGCTATGTTTGCAAATATGTGAAGGAAAACAGCCAAATACTTTTATCAGAACACCTATTGAAATATTATCTCCCCAAAGACAGTTGAATTCATTTGACTGATGTATTTTCATTTGTACCCTCAAATTTAATGGAAGGTCCTAAAATAACCTAATAATTGTGGTTATTTTCTCAAGGGTTGAACAGTAATGTGCTGTGACACATAAGCCTTGTAAATTTGTTACTGAGGAGCCTTCAATGACTTTGCAATGAAAATGAGTTCCCTTTTCAAAGAGATCAAATCAAAGGGGAAAAAAAATATTCAGAATCAGTCATCTTTAAACAAATCCAGATGTATCTCATAATCAGAAGCAATGCTTTACTGTCACTCACGGGCAGTGTTCCATCTTGAACCTTTTGACAATATTATACTGTTGGGCTTGAAACAACAGAAAATAAAAAAAAGCATGAAGTTAAACTGCAAGAAGTGTTTGGAAAAAGAAACAGTTTTGCTTATGTAACTGTGAGTGAAGTCAGTTGATTTGATTGTTAGAGATTTCATTTTTAAAACTAAATTTAAATTAATATAAAAATAAAATTGAATAAATGTTAAATGAAGCAGCGTGTTTTATTATGCTTTAATCAAAAGAATTTGGTGTGGCCAAGAACCAAGTGGAAGGTTCTCACTATTTTTATTCCTCACTATTTTTATTTTAACATTCCTTATTTTTAATTCTCTCACTCTTTTCATTTTGTGTGTGAGGAATGGAATTGGTCATTAAATTGGTCATTAAACAAAAAAATACATCTGTGGCCATCTCTAGTTCTACTAGGAATCATCATTCATTTTCTTTCCATCCATTCTACTTTTTAGGTACAAACCACCTTACACAAAAGTATACTAAGAAACATCCCCTTCTAGAATATCACTGAACTGTAATCAAGGAAATTTTTGATTTCTGTTTTTATGAGGTCTGTCATATACCCACCTTACCATGTATACACTTGGCTCTAGTCATGTGGCAGCTGACGTGCATCTGCTATCCTTGTTAGGATATATGCATACATAAGAATTAATTATCTTGGAAGAAGTAAAAGATCACCAACTGGAATGAGATGACCCCATGAGATCCCACCAAGCACTGAGGTGACAATCTTCTGCAGAACTGCCGTTTGGTGCTCGTAGATAGGCATCAACTAAAACAACTACACAGAGGTAGATTTACTACGGAAGTCTCAGAAACCTGGGACCACTTTCATCTTAAGCTACAGGATGTGAGATCTGTGAAATGGTTGGCAAATGCACAAACTTCTTCGAGTCATATGAGTTTTGAGTGTGTTCAGTATCACATTTCTTAAATAGCAGGGAAACATTAGGCTATTTTTTTTTGCTTTATTGTGTGGTCATTTGGTTCTAATGCTCTGCTCTTGTAGAACCAACACACGCACTCAGGCAAGAGATTATCAGGCAGCTAAACTGAGGTGTCAAAGATTATCAGAACAGACTGTAAACACAGCCAAAGCCAAAGGGAAAGGGATGGAGTGAGTGATTTTAGACAGTGGCTCCCCATGCATGGAGATTTTTAACATAAATTGAACATTGCTTGTTAACCAACTTCTAATATCATCATAGAGGGGTAAGTACTGTCTGTAGGAAGACATGATCCAACTGAGTCCCAGTGTGGCACTAGATGTTCAAGATGCTCGGGGAAAAGCAGAAAAGAAAGAATGTTAATTAGAAGAGAGGTTACTGAAATAAGATTTCCTTCTGTTTATTAATAGCCTAGAGGCTTAGGGGAGAAATATGAAGCGGTCCTTTAATTAAACTGTATACTTTTAAAGGAATTTTCTAGAATTCATCATGGTCAGATATGTGTTACTGAGACAATAAAGTAGCAAGAGTGGCAAATATCTGCTTTGCTGAGAGTTAGAGGAGAAAAAAACCATAGTCCCAGTTGTAATATGATTTTGAGATTTACATTTAACAATGTGATATCTGGGAAATTACTTCAGGGTCATTAGAGAACAAGAGGCATTCAAGTAGAGATATAAGCAGCTAAGCAAACAAACGTTTAAAAAGAAAATACAAGCAAGACCAAGTCTGGCACATGAGTATCTTGCATGGACACATGGGTCAATGACAAAGTCATCCAGAGTCATCCACAGAACATGCTTGGCAAGCAACAGCAATGCTAACAAAAGCACAAACCTTCTCCATTATTGCTTAGCTAATTGACTTAATGCTTTTTGTAATGGTTTTCCTCACCTATACTAGGCAACTATTTTAGGTTCACCCTCTGAAATATGCTCATCTCTCTTCATTGACTTCAGAAGGAGCCTGAAATAATGCAGGTCTGAAAAGGTGTCTGATTTTCAGTTTCAGTACTAGATAAGATGAATCCCATCTTGAATGACAAAGATTACTCTAATTTGAATTGGTTTAATGTGGGCTGATATTGAATGAAAAAATATCTTCATGTAACTTTAGGTAACTTCAGTATAAACATCTGCACTGATGCAAGACATCTTGTTTTATAAACAAAAGAAACAGCTCTTTTGAAGTCACTATCTGTCTGACCTATTCAGACATCTCATTTAGCATGGAATTAATTCTGTCCTGGATTACACCAACTAGAGAACTACTGTCTGTAAAGCCATCACTCTAGACATTAGGTTAGATCAGAAAGATTCCTCTCTGCGGTGATTACAGTGAGTTTCCCACAGCCATAGACAATGGTGGGGATGTTGCTATATAAAAGCCCTTTACAGATGAGCTTGGCAAAGCAGATGCAATTAATAAACAGTTGTGTTGGCGCTGCTGTTAATAACCCACCCACCCCCCCCGAAATCTGCTGAAAAGCTTTCTGTCAGTCCATGGGAGGAGGAGCAGCCGGAGGTCGCGGGTGGAGCCGGGCAGCTCTCTCTGCAGGACCATGGACAGCGGCAGCGGCTTCGCTCCCGCCCGCCCCTGCTGCTCTCACCGCCGGTTGAGATGCAAACGCTGCCTGGCTTCAGATCCAAAGGGGCCTTTGTATTCATTGCACATTTTTTTATTGGAAGATCTGAACGGCAATTAGGAATATTGATTGTGACATAGGTATTTTCTTACCAGGAAGGACGAAATAGTGCCTGTTTTGCACGAGAAGAAAAATGGTAATGGCTCGTCATGGTGGCACCCACAAAACAGACAGCAGCAGCTATCCAAAAATGTGGATTTATTGCAACCAAAATTGCCTGGCACTCCTTCTGACAAAATTGAATTACTAGACTGGATGTCAGTTGGGAATATAACTACTGCGCAACCAATTCCTAATCTTTAAGGAATATTCTTTCTGTAAAGATGAAATGAAAAAGTGTGCATAGACTCAAAGGGGAAACCTCCCACAGAAGGGTACCCAAAGGTACCACTCACCCAAAAAGAGGGGTGAGGCTCACTCAGTCCACAGAGACTCACTGTGTCTGTGGAAGTATCCTTGGCCAGAGTACTGTATATCCAAAGGGAGGGTCTGACTCCCAGGCCTGCTTGCTCTGCAAAGAACCAACTCAGCTCAGCTCGCTGTCAGTACACCACTTACACCCTGGCTGAAGGTGCACTGTGGTCATTCTAATTGGCTTTGGGTCAAGCCCACATAAACTGAACAAGGGTAGAAACACTGCATTGTCAAGCAGGGCTTGGTTTCTCAACTAAATGTAGCAGGGTTAAATGTTCACAACATCATTTAAAGACAGTAGATTTAGTTTAGATATAAAGAAGGAATTCTTCACTATGAAGGTGTGGAACAGTTCACCCAGAGAAGTTGTGGATGCCCCATCCCTGGACATGTTCAAGGCCAGGCTGGATGGGCCTTTAAGCAATCCGGTCTAGTGAAGGTGTCCCTGCTCATGGCAGAGGTTGGAACTAGATGATCTTTAAGGTCCCTTCCAACTCAAACCATTCTATGATTCTGTGTTCCTATGATTCTGTGAAAAAGACATACAAAGACTGCCTTTCTTAAAAAGCAAGTTTTAACAGGGCATGGTTAATCAGTATCACACAGGAAAGATAGAAAAGTTATCCTTCATATATTTTATCCTCTAAACTATGCCATTGTTTTTCTTGTTGTTTTTATGATATGAGCGTTGTCAAGAAATAGAATTTTGGGACAGTTCTCAAACTGCTGTTCACATCATGACTCTCTTAAGTTACAAGGTCATAGCAGGAAACCAAAGCTAATCAGGTGAGCAAGCTCAGGTGACTTGACAGCTACCAACTGAATTGTTTCATCATTTTGATTAACAAATGCCTCAAGAGTCATGTAGTATCTACAGGGAAAATGAAAAAATGACATTGTCACCTGCTGATTTTCAGAACTGCCTGTCCCCATCTCGACTGGTGGATTATTATGAGGGTTTTTTCCTCCTCATTCTGTTAATCATCAACTTGCTTAACTTCAATTTCTACAGAAAAGCAACCACATTTTGCTAAGAAACAATGACAAGCAAATGGAGATGTCTGCCCAGTTCTATTTTCTGAATAGAGGAAATATTTTCTGTACCTTTGCATCTCTAAGAACTACCAGGACAATGAGTCCTTTATCTCCAGGCTAGTGTTTATTGTTTTTATAATGCATCCAAATTCTTTACAAGGTGGTTTAACCCCAGCCAGTGACTAGGAACCACACAGTTGCTCATTCACTTCTCCCCCCTCCCAGTAGAATGGGGAGGAAAATTGGGGGGGAAGTAAAACTTGTGGGTTGAGATAAGAACAGTTTAATAAATAAAGTAAAATAGAAATAAT
>JANHGN010005281.1:0-24771 GCA_024605025.1 Megaceryle maxima | reverse complement strand
TTCTGGAAGGTTTAGACCCACCTTAAAAGTAAACCTTCAGTTCCTTGTGTGCATCAAACATTATCACAGTGAATCAACTGGTTGCCTAAAGGGGCCAGGTAAGATCCTGTTTGCTCTGGAGCCCAACCCCTTAGGAAAATCCTCACTTCCGGCATGATGAGTTGACTTAATCACACCCCACCCCATTCACAGTAGTTGATACTAAAATATTAACTTAGAGATAAGAGATGGATATTCTTACCTGCTATGATCTCTCTTCTTTCCAAACAGGATACAGTATTAAAATTTAGTAAAATTATTTTTCAAGGTGTAGAAAAACCCCAAACTCACAAAAAATCAAATACCTCTCACCCCCTGAACTCCAAAAAGCACAGTCACAGTAAAGTTTTTCCTCATGTTGAGGTGGAACTTCCCATGTTCCAGTCTGTGGCCATTGTCCCTTGTCCTATCACAGGGCACCACTGAAAAGAGACTGGCCCCTTCTCCATAGAGCTGCTTTCCAGCAGGCCAACCCCTCAACTCTAGTATGACTTGGAGAGTTCCATAAGTTGTCATGCATCATTAGCCTGAGCAAAAATGTATTGTTTTTTGTTCAGGTCTGTGACCTAGTATTGTTTCTCAGACACATTTGTAGAGGCTGAGAGAATTGCTTCCTAGATGAGCACTGAGTTTATAAGCCCACAGCTTCTCTCCTATTTCCTTTTGTAGGGATCGGCCATAATCAACAGGAGCACTAAAAGATGCCTCGAAATAATTGCAGACAATCCAGCTTCATACAGACTTGTAATGCAGAACTGCACAGGACAAAAGTGGAATATCCAACACACAGTTAAGGACTGGGGAAAGCCAGAAGACCTCAAACAGAAGATGTAGCAATCAGAGTATTGAATATAGGACATTTTTCCTTGAAAATTGCTACATTCATCATGCAGCACTGAAAGCAATGACTGCAAGAGTTTGTTTACATGGTATTTCACAATGTAGCATGCCTGGGGTTCACCCACCTGAGCTTCCTCAGTTGGGAGAGGGACTGTCTTTGCTGTCTTTTATTATGGCTGAAAAGAAACAGTTGCATCTAAGAGTGTTTCTACCTACTTCAGTTTGTTATGCTGTCCTTTGGAAGTGCCTCTCTCTGCTCATTAATGACAGTTTCTAATCTTGGCATTTTGGTTTGATACAAAAATTCAGAAGAAACTAAAGTGGATATGACTTCCTCTTGTACACAGAGTTTATCTCTGGCTGAATTGAACTGTTTTCCTCATCTTGTGGCCTGTAGATAATGCAAAACTTCTTGTGCTCATGCTAGCGTGAGAAATAAAATATATCCTTGTTCTTCTGTCCCTATAATTTGCCTGGCCATGATTCAGTTTCTCATTAAAGTTTATTAGATTAAGCCACATGCCCCACTAAGGCTTTTTTATGGTCACCTGTGTGAAGCTGGTTTTTGCCAGCCAGCTGGCAGCATGGATAAAATCCAGTCAAGCCCTTGAAAACAAGGGGATCCAACTCAATGGTTTCCACGAGCCAACACAAGGTCAATGCAGTAGTGTCTGTCTGTAAAAGAAACTAAGTAAAATACAGCATGAGCTGCTAATGGGAGTCAATTTCTAGGTAGACATGATGTGAGTTCTGGTAGAACAGGGTTAGGTGGAAGTGGCTGTCCTACTTAGAGTAACCACTACTAGGACCTATGCTTATTTGTTAAAGGCAACTCCTGTAGTTTCCACTGAAATTATATAGTTTCAGCCTAAAGTCACTTTGTTATCAAAAGGATGCCAAGCATTTTATCTGAACAGAAAGTGTACTCGGGATTTGTTCGAATATTTGTTTGAATATAATCCAATATCCTTTCTAATTCCCTGTAAACTTGAGGTGAACATTCTGGCCCTGATATTCAGGACTGGAATTGCACAAGCTCTTCTTAAAGGACAGTCTTTAGTCCTTAGAGTCTGCATATTTCTGTTCTGCAAAGTGATTCTTATGGATACCACATCTTAACCATATTAGGTTTAAATTTCTAAAATCAACTTTTATTCCCATGTCCTGGGTCAAAGTCAAAAGCACCAAGAAAGAGAAATACGTGCTCTGGTTGTTTTCTGCATCTTCAACAGTGTGTCTTACCAAAGTCAAAGAAGTGGCATTTTGGCAAGCACAGTGAAGACAGTGGGAATTTTGCCAGTTACAACTGAAATGATAATCTGGCCTACTGGTAACAATGGCTAAAAAGCATTTACATATTTTTTCCATCCTAATATGCCACTTCAGTAGAATGTAATGGACATTTGAACAATTTTGTTTTGAACTTATGGATTGAAAAACATCAACATATTCTAGAATGTCTAGATTATCTGTTTTTTAATGTATGGCCTCATTATACACAGGGGTCAACACTGAAACGAAATGCTTTCAATATTTTGATTTATCTCAAGTATGAGGTTTATTGTGGTTTTTGTTTAGGTTTTGTTTTTTGTTTTTTGGTGTTTTTTGTTTGTTTGTTTGTTTTGGTTTTTTGTTTTGGTTTTTTGTTTGGGGGGGTGTGTGTGTGTGTGTTTTTTTGTTGTTTGGTTGGTTTTTAATTTCCTGAAGCCCCTCCACAAATAACATAATAGCTAGGAGGTTTTAATGGGTGTGCAGCTGCAAAGGAATGGGGCAGCTTAATTCAGAGCAAATATAAATGGAAGGACCATAGTGCATACTACTGTGCATATGGGTCCCAGTGGCCTCTGCAGAGCAGTAAAGCTTTCCTCATTGGTTTTGTGCTCAAGCAAGCTTGGCTTTACTACATGCACAACAGGAATCCACCCTGGGAGGAAAGATTAAAAGAGGGGGAAAAAATTGGGGCTTTTTTAGTGTTTGGTGGAATGGGGAGAAGAGTCTGTTTGGAGACAGGAACTATTTAAGTGGACTCAGTCTACTTAAGGGGAAACTAAATCAAAGAATGGAATCATTTAATCTGTTACAGGGGGATTTGTTTAGTTCTGACCAAACCATGTGTGGTGGAACTGTAATAATAACAAAACAATTAAAAACTTCACTGCTTTCACTCACCTTTTCTTGCCTGACTTCTCTAAAGTCAGGAAGCAAAAGTAGATTTACCTTCTCATTTTCCTTCCTCTTTGTGAAACCAACACTTCTGAAGCATTAAGTGTATGTGTTATCAGTGGCGCTCTATGGAGCACTCTATATCAGCATCAGTGGGCAATGTTTAACCATAAGATTATTTCAATATTATCTGTTTTGTGTCAAAAGCAAGAGTATCTTATTAGGCACAGGTAAGTTTGGTAGAAAAAGTATCATTTTCAGAAAGTTAGAGGATTTACTGCTGGTTTCACCTGTTTGCCAGTGTTCATGTCCCTGTCACAGCACAATTCTTCTGTTCTTACACAAGACAAAAGTAGCTCACTTTGTTCTTGGGTTTGATTTGATATTTCTGGGCTTTATTCACCCTATTTAAGCTGCTATATACCTGTTTCCCTGCACATATCTTCCAGTACAGAGTGTTTTTCTTCTGCTACATAACCTGTGAATGCATGTTTTGTGAAATATTCAGCAGACTGGGAGCCTCTTTTTCTTCTGATGAGAGATCCAGGTGAGGTGAGGATATGTCAGTTTGACAACTAATTGCTAAATGTTACTTCAGAGCATATTTTTCCATCTGCGCAGTGTGAATTTACTTGCAGTCTCTAGTCCTCCCAAACTGCCCTCCCAGACAAGGCAAAATGGTACCTTAGAATGTGTGTGTTTGCCTTCAGAATTCCCCAGAAATTATCCATCTGTTGCTGAGTGCCCAAAGCAACACTGATAATGGCAGCAGCTTTGAAGCAAAGCCCAACATACTTGAGCCCAACTGTGGTGAATGCACAAAACTCTGAATTCAGCATCACAAGAGTTATTTGCTTTTAATGCCATGTGTATTTCTGTTACAGTGGTTTGAAGGAGATTTACAAACGTAGGTCAGTTTTGTGTGGATTGTTTAACAGAAATTCTCACCATGGATGTTATTTATGAGTCAGTATTCAAGTCTAGAGACTGCAGTGTGTGATGGCAGGCATTCAGAAACTACTGCTTTTTGGGAAGAGAAGTTTCATAAAGGGGAAATATCTGTATTACACAGGTAACTTCCAAAAATTACTGTCAATTGACAATATTTCAGGGAAAAGGGATGCAGAAGTAGAGCCCTACACTGAGAGCCACATCCGAAAAAGACTGAGACAAATAAGTACAAACCTATGATGCTAGGAAACTCCACTCGATAGCTGCCACACCACAGGGGTTGCCCAAGTTTACTTCTGCATCTCCTTCAGACTTTTAATTTCTGTGTGTCTGCCAACATTTTTGTTGGATGTGTGCGGGTGCCATGAGCCTGGATGAACTGAGCCTGGTTCATTCTTGGAGTCCTGGTGGGCAATAAGCTATCCATGGGACAGCAGTGTGTTCAGGAAGGCCAATAGTAGCCTGGGGTGCATAAAGAAAAGTGTGTCCAGCAGGTCAAGGGAGGTTGTCCTCCCTGTCTACTCTGCCCTAATGAGACCAAACCTGGAGTATTGTGCTCAGTTCTGGGCTCCCCAGTTCAAGAGGGACATGGAAATACTAGAGGGAGTTCCCCAGAGATCTATGAGGAAAGGCTGAGAACCCTGGGGCTGTTTAGTCTGGAGAAAACTGAGAGGGGATTTTATTAATGTTTAGAAATATCTCAAGGGTAGGTGTTAAAATAGAAAGGGCCAGTCTCTTTTCAGTGGTGCCCTGTGATAGAATGAGGGGCAATGGTCACAAATTGGAACACAGGAAGTTCCACCTCAACATGAGGAAAAACTTCTTTACTGTAAAAGTGACAGAGCCTGGAACAGGCTGCCCAGGGAGGTTGTGGAGTCTCATTCTCTGGAGACTTTCAAGACCTGCCTGGATCTGTTCCTGTGTGGCCTGCCCTGGGGTGATCCTGCTCTGGCAGGGATTTGGACTCAATGATCTCCAGAGGTCCCTTCCAACTCCTACCATTCTATGGTGCTCCTACTGGAAAGGGTCTCTAAAGTGTCCAGATCAGCCTCCACTGAATGCCATGATTCTGGGACTGCCATGCTTCTGGCATGCAAGTCAGTTGATTCAAGTAATAGCATACTGTTCTGCAATCTGCTGTATAATTATACACTTAATTAGATTCACAGTTTGTCACCTATGTCATGCTGTGACTGGGCTTGTTGCTCTTTAGGAGGGGAAAAAAAATTATTCTGCCTATAACTCAGAAAAGCATCAGCAGGGCTTTTCCCTGAAGGTGTGAATTCCTTTTAGGAGAACCTGCAGAACAGATGAAGTAGTCACTGTTTATTAAATGTCTGTAGTTAACACTCCTCAATTAAAAGTATACCTTTGGGCTTGCAAGGTAAAAGCCCTGGGAACATCTTTTTTTTATTGTGTGTTTCACTGAGAAATATCAATATTTAAGAGTGTCTGTTGTTAACTGTGCTGCTGCTCAAGGTGAGTGTATCAGGAGAGAACAATTACAACTTTTCACTAAGTCTTACTGAAGGAATGAGCATAACTGGAGAGAATGGAAGGGAGAGGGAAGTTAGCTGACAGACTAACAGAGTCTGTGTGTCAAAGCATCTCTTAGATGAAGCTGAGCACTGGGTGCCATCAGGTACAGAGAATGGCTCTATCTGGTTACAGTCTGGAGTTATAAGACTTCACTAAGCACAAAAGCAGATGAGGCAAGATGAAGCTCAAAGCAAAGCTACTAAAAGGTTGTCATAGAAAAGGCAGAATCTGTTAGCAGAAGCCTAGTGTGGTAACTGTTTATTTGAGAGGCTGGGTACACCTGGACTTGGTGCTGCTGGTACCACTTGTGTAACAGACAACAATTATTCAATGCTGAAGGCAGGTCATGGTGGGCTGTGGCCATGGGATTGCTCTGCTGGTTCACAGGTGAGCATGCTCTGGCATAGAACAGAGCCAGGTTACCAAGAAAGTGCTACAGATCCCTTTCAGACAAGTAAATGTTGTTCCCTGCATGCCAATCATGAGGAGGAAAATGACACTATAGAAGGAACCTTCTTGACCCGTGCTTTCTCTTTTGTTGCATCGCCCCAACGATGGGGCTGGCTAACATATTTAGGCTGCTTCTAATTAATTGTAGCTGCCTTAGATACAATAGAATGGAAGCTTGCTTAAGTGTGATAACAGTGAATGGCATACCATAATTTCTACGATGCCTCTATTTTCTAGGTATTTATTATCATTCATCCCTCCTGAACTCCTGCTAGAATTCCAGCTCTGCTGCCTTGGGTAAGATTCATCCAACAAACACTATTATGTCCTATGTTAAAGTACTACTTGATTCAATACTACACAGGATTATGTATGTTATCCTGCTATACAGACAAAAGAATGGCGTTTGAGTTTTTAACAAAAAACTATTCCTAGGGAATTTTTTCAGTCATTAATCACATTGACTTCTATGGCAGCACTGAGCTAATTGTTAAGTATTTTGGCTACTGGCTTCAGCAATCAATGTGTAGAGAAATACTTTTGAGATTAATTTTACCAAGTTGCCCCCTTATCTATCTCTTAATCCTTTAGTTCTATACCCCATTCTCTTTTCCATATAATAATTCCCAGAACTCAGATACCTTAAAAGGGAAAAGAAATCACTCTGTGAGAAACATAAAAAAATTGCTGAAGATGATGTGAGCTCTAATTTGCTGTTGTATAAAAATGGGAAATTCTATATATAAATGGAAAAATATATAACTAAAAATGTAGCTATATAGAAATGGGGAAACAGGGCTTGGATGGCTGTGATGAGTTTTATTTACTTTGAAAACTTTGACAATTTTTTTTTAGACTAGGATGGGACAGCATGAAATTCCAATGACGTACAAAGCATGTGTTTTTCTGGCTACTCAGGTAGGTAACAAGGTAATAAAAGTTCTGACATGCTCACTCATTCTCTCTGGGATGATATTAGACCACTGACATTTTTTGACATCATATATTGATCATAATCCATGAAAAAAAATCTTTTGACTTGCTATAGAAGTAGAGTAATGATGAGCATGAGTGATATTTTGGTGTAAGCACAAAGTTATATAGACCCAACAGAATATATTACAAGAATACATTCCAAGGTTGTGATACTTTACATGTACTCTACATAATTTATTAAGGAATAGGACAATTAAGTATCATTTTAATAAAGGGGGTATTAAACTTTAAAGTTGATTCTGCAAACTGATGATTTGATGCTGATCTTGTTTCAAGTTAGGATTTTGTGTGTAAAATAACATATTTATGTGCATTATGCATTTTAATGTTGACTACTAATGTTAATTCTGTTTGACTCTGGCTCAGGACAATGTAAGTATGTTTCCCAACAGTCATCACTGTGTTTAGAAGCATAAGCTTAAAGAAAAGAACAGAGACTGTCCTTTTCTTTTTTTTAATGGTTACAGAATATAGAGTTTGTTTCCTCAGTGAGCATCCTGGCAAAGCCCTTTTCTTCTGGGTTATTTTTAGGAGGGATGCATGAACTTAATTATCACAGAAACCTGTCAACATATAGCAGACTAGGCTGGAGCTCTACAGAAGCAACTGGAAGGAATCACAGAGCATATAAATGCCTGTACTAACCTACACATGGACTGTGCATCTCGAAGTCTTGCTTCCTGGAGAAATTACTCCCAAAAAATTGCTAAATCTTTTGTGCATTGTATTTCCTTTGTTGCAAAGTATCTCTTTAATTTCCTGTGCAAATTTATGTCCAGCACTTCCACTTTTAGACAGCTCTTTTAAATTTTACATTTATATTTCAGCAATGAAAAATAAACAGACTTTTCAGTTCATTCTGCCTACAGACAGGAGACAGACTTTTAGGGAGGTCGATGCATGTTGGACCAGCTCTCTTGATTTTGTTAGGAATCACACAATAGCTTCTGTTCTTCCCACCTCTGTAGCTTATACCAGACCTTGCAAAGAAATTATGAACTTTTTTTTTCAAGTAATGATGTGAAATGCTGGGAAGAATGATGTTAGTGCAACTTAAAAGTTGAGAAACTAGAAGGAAAACAAGGCCACATATATATATATATATGACCTTGACAGACTCTTGAATTGCCTAAGCTAGTCTCAAAATTTGCCCCTTTTTGGGGCCTGACTTGTGGTGTTTGAAACTCAAGGCTTAACCCTCATCTGCTCATCTTTCTGTCTCCTGTGAGTAGTTCTCAATTACTGTAAGGACTGGACTATTGTAATGAAATCCTCTTTCCATGATCTGCTTTAGTAGATCTACTGACTTTCTCCTGATTTTGACTCATGAGACCCCAACAGGTAAGTTGAGACCTGTGATGGGGAAAGGGGGTGCTTTGTTGCACTGTGGATGGGAAGACAATGTGAGTCAGGACTTAGACCAATGCAGGGATCTCAAGCTATATCTGTCAGGGGTGTTATGCCATAACCCTTTATCTTCTGCCAGTATGGCAACCATGGCTAGTTTGCAGGTCACAAAAGCTGCCATTTGATTGTGCCTTTCATGGGGTAGGAAAGAAGCAGTGATACCTCTTCACTGTGTATGAAATATAGGTGTAGCTCTGGAGAGGAAGAAGTTGGAGATATTTCTGTGATTTCACACATCTTTGATTTGTAAAACTTGCTGGACATTTATTGGACCTTTGGTCAGTTGCTTTTATGATTCTTACAGCTATTCCTGGTGCAGTTAAACCATTCAATTCACAGATGAATAAATAAATAGAGAGACCTATTAAAATTATTCCAGGAAACCAAGGTAAAACTTTAACTCTTTAATTGCTAGTTAAACACAACTCTTAATCTCTGGAGTCCAGAGCAAGTTCCACCTTGTCAGGAGGTAAAGTACCATATTCTCTGTTCTATAGCAGTGTCACTAGATTTAATGAGATTTACCTGCTTTCATTAAAAGTGAAGCCACTTAATCCTTAAATCCTTTCAGAGTTTTAAATACCCGCTTGTAGCTATTTATTTTATGAGCTTGTTTCAGCAACTGCTGCTTTCATCTCTCAGTCTCTTACTTGTCTTCCCAGACAGACTGTCCCAGGTTGTCCTTCATGCTGCTCTAGGGTGCCTGCTCGAAGCACCTTGCTTCTTTTGTTGTTCTTGGTCTCTGTTGCTCTCATCCTGCAGTGGGCCATGATTGTCCTGCACTGTTCTGTGATGGTATTCCCAGCAGCTTTCTAAAGGCCTTAGTTCCCTGACTATTCAAACCATCCTGGTCTTCTGATGCACTAAGGGGCATCTAAAGAGTGGCCTATACAGAAAGGAAACATTGAGACTGCTTGGCCTTTCCATCCTTTTCAAGGTTGTATGTCCAGAGTGACCCAAGTTTACTGGCGGACGTTTCACAGTACACTATGTCTGAGACCAGCTCTGTACCCCACCAGAAGCTCTATGCCCTTAATAGGACCCGACCCTTTTTTTGCACTGCTTTATGTGTCCACATCACCAGCAGGGAGTCCACAGAATGGTTGAGATTGAAAGTAACCTTTGGAGATTGCCCAGTCCCATCCTCCTCCTCAAAGCAGCTTCAGCTACAGCAGGTTGCCCATGACCACGTCCAGTTGGATTTTGAATATTTCCAGGCATGGAGACTCCATAAACTCTCCAAGCAACCTGTGCCAGTGTTTGTCCACTCTTATAGTAAAGTTGATTTTGGGGTTTTTTTTTGTTTTTGGTTTTTTTTTTTCTTACCTCCCAATAGAATTGTGTTCCAGTTTGATCCCATTTCCTCTTGTCCAGTCACATGCCACCACTAGGAAAAGTCTGGATGCATCTTCTTTTCACCCTCCCCTCAGAGGGTGCTCATGTGAAAGATCAGGGTGGGTGCTAGTCTATCAACTGGAGGAGCCTTGGCAGCCTCTCTACAAAGAGCAGGGTTTTAGTTCCTTCTGGGGAACTCCTATTACTCCCTGAATGTTGTTACTTCTCAGACCTTTGGTTTATTTCAGCTCATGTGAAGAGTAGCCTTTATAGTCTTTTGTCAAAGACATAATTGTTCAAGTTCACAGGAAACAATGTCCTATTATATTTGTGCTGCCTCTGATATTCCACCCTCAATACCAGGTAATATAATATCAGTATGATGCTGATCTGGGATATGTCTGTCTGCAGGTGCCACACATTCTTGGTCAATTGAGACTGATGGTAGTGTACAAATTTTCTTGCTTTTCATTGTTCAAAGTGCTGAACTGTGTAGAATGCTAACTAAATGTCACACAAATATTTGCACATTAGGGAGAACCATGTTAATCTACACTGTAGGTTGAATAAAGAATTCACCTTTCTACTGTTGTTTTAGTCAAAAAGTAGCTGTTCTGGCAAAGAGTATAGCTTAACTTTATTTAGCCCTGGCGATTTCATCACCTCGAGAAGATTGATAGTAACAGAAAAGATTCAGTAACTTTGTCTGATAAATAAAATGAGGAAAAACCTGTGCAAGTGTTTCCCAGCTCCGCTCAATAGTAGTTTCCAATCAACCTCTTTACAGTATTTCTCAGGCACACACAGTCCACACAGCCTGTAGATGTACAATCATCTGTGCTCTAGTCTCGTGATCCTCTTTTCTTCCAAGTTCTTTTTCTGTTCAAAGCCACTTTTCAGCAAGAGAAGACCAAAAGAGGAAAACTCCCAAAAGCCAACCATGTGAAGAAAAAATTTGTAAGAAAGAGATAAATAGCCACAGGTGGAAAAGACTGACAGGCCAAGCAGAAAGATAAAGACAGCAGAAACTATGCTAGGACCTGGCTGAAGGCTGTTCAGCACTTGTGCTCTTTGTTCACTGCTAACTAGATTGAAGAGTGCTGTTTACAGTCTTAGGAGTGTACAGGAAAAGCACATCAGATTATGCTTGAGATTTGTTGTTGCAAGTTGTCTTAAATTTCTCTGTTTCCAAGTGTTTCAGATGATTGGTTTATTTGCTCTTTACCAGCTGGTATCTTTCTAACTACAGTCTTATGAAAATATACACATGTGGCCCATATCATTAACAATGCTTTCTGGCTCGTTTTACCTTAGTGAGCAAAATTATTTACAAAAGGACTCACCACTAAAAAACATTGGTGGGGTTCAGAGCACCATTTTTGGAAAGGTAAAGCTTACACTATTCTATCTCCTCTCTCTTCTCTCCTGTCCCCATTCATGCCTTTTTTAAAACTCCAACGAAGTGTCAAAGACCAGGAGTCTGAGCAGGAATAGGTGGCCTCCTGTGATTCCCTTAGTCATCATATCTCTGCTCCCAATGTTGCAACTGGTCCTTTAAATCCTGCAACTGAAGAACAGGTCAAGCTGTGAATCAAAAATAGCACCTTTGCCCCCCCACTCCTGGAAGGCTGTCCCAGAATTTCGTAGTTCTGATCATTAGAAACTTCTCCCAAATGTTCAGCCTACATCCTTCCTTAGGGAGTATGAATAAACAGGCCGCACTTTCTTCTGCCAGCATTGTATTTTAGCTTAGAAGTTCCTTTTCTTTTGTATTTCCCCTCCTGGGAAAACAAAGAAGCAATCATATCCCCATTTCAACTTCTCTTTGTTAGGCGAATTAAAGCAAATATTTTTTTATTTTAGTTTCTTTTCATATGGTAACCTTCCCAGATCATGCTACTTGTGTTTGCTCTGCGTCTGTTACATTAATAATTCATCTTCTTCAAACACTGGGATTAGATTCACATACACACAGTATTGCAAGGAAGACTTGTACCTACTGCAAAGTAACTTGTAGTTTACTATTTGCTGGGAATACCTTCTTGATGCATTCTAGTATTCTTAACTTCTTTCATAGTCTTGTCCTATTAATGTCCTGTAATCATCCTGTAGTTGAGCAGTACATGGATCTCATCTTCATTCTTTTCCAGTCCATGAAGACATAGTAGAGAGGAGAAATTCTTGTTGATCTCTAACTGTACACTCTTAATTTATCTCATTTCTGTAATTCTAGTCCTCCAGTTCACACAATTTCTTGATCAATTTCCCAGTCTTTCTGAAGAAATCTGTTTAACAAAGTAATGATCTGGTTCTTCATTATCATAGCCAAATAAGCAGTCCTTCTACAAGTGACTGGTTTCTACTTCAGGTATTTTTGGCAATGAGAAAAAACCCAACCAAACCACAAAGCAACCAGAACCCCTCATCCTCTTCACCTAAAGAAACAATGTTTTATGCAAGGCACTCTCTGTAAAAAAGTTGAAAAGGTATTTAGGTGCTTAAAGAAGAAAAGAGGCAGGAAAAACTTTGGCTGCATTTGAAGTGGGAATATTGGGTACTCATCAGCTTTGAAAAGAAGGTTATGGGGGCAGGAAGTGTACAAATTAGCATCTCCCTGAGTCAGTTTTGGAGTATAAGAAGAGTTTGTTTCTGCTAGGTTGAATAAAATGCCTCTTGAGTCCCCAGGCAAGGACATTACAATTGATTGTCAATAGGGCTGAGAAACCTTAGAAGGATTTATTGATTTTTGCAAAATTAGTTTTGACCCATATAAACACTTGAGCCTGCAGCATTCCTGTCACTCAGTCCTGTGCCAGTAGAGCTAGAGTTTCTTAAGGGGCGGAAGGTTGACCTTTCTCTGTAGAAGAAATAGCAAGAGGAAGCTGTTTTAATATTTTTCCAAAGAACCATACTCTCACAGTAAAATACCTGACTTGAAAATACAGTATCCAATGGCATATTGCTTTCAGAAAACTTCTGCAAAAACCAGAGCAGAAGCTGGCCTCGCTTCCACCAAGTCAGAAGGCTTGGAGCCTTCTGGCTTCTGCAGTCCATGGCTCTAGAGCAAACTCTGTGGCCTGTTTCAAGGGTAGAGGCAGAGGGTTTCTTGATTATTTACTCGCAAGTCTCCGTAGCAGGAGCCCTAGGAGGTTTTGGATCAGTTACTCATGGTAGAGAAAGTCTGTGCTATGCTTGCACATGTGAAGCACTTCAGAGCTGGGTAAGGTTCAGGATTCAGAATGTGTCACTGAAATTTTTAATTTCAAAATGAAAAAATCTTCACAACCCAGCAATGTTTTCCAGATGGGGATTCTTGGATTGTGACAAACTGCAATGAAGACATCTACTCCCTAGAGACTTCACTTAGCATAGCCTTTAAAAAGCTCTCTCATTTCTTCCATTATTAACATAACCACCTACCATACCATTGCCACCTATTCCTCCTTGCTACCACTGTCACTGGAGGGGGACAGTGGCAAGCTGCATGTTCTCAGGTAGATGCTGCACAGCTGAATGAGCAGCGTCAACCCATCTCTCAGTGGTGAAAGATGCCACAGGAAAAAAAAGGGAGTTCCATTTCTTAGCACTAACAAGTGTCGCAAGTAAGTATAGAGTGAGGTGTCGGTGTGGGGACTCTCATCAGCGAACTGGTGGTGTTCACCAACTCCCAAAAGGGACATAAACTTTTGGAGGTCACTGTAAGTTCAGGTGAATGTATGGCGATAGTTCAAACAGCTTGGCCCTGTGCAGGTGGAGTAAACACAGAGAAAAACACAGAAATATTTGCAAGACTGAAGGAAACATTCAGAAAGCAGAGGCCTTGCAGCTGTGCAGCTATGGAAGTTTTCTTTGCCTAAATTCTTGGGTAACCTAGAGATTTGTCTTTTTCTTCCCCGAGTGGTTTGCTTGTGTTCTTGACAGCTTTAAAGTAGCTATTGTGAGCCACATGGAACAATACAAATAAAACCCAGAAGGCAGTTTTCAGGTTGCACTTTTTGTCAATGGTTCACAACATTTTTGGCTGATGATGTGCATTCAGTTTTCCAGCAGAAAATGCAGATTTAATTGCATCAAACTAATCTGCAGGCACATGATAAAAACCTGTTTTGTTACAAGTTCTAGCAGCTTCTAACAAGCTTGGTGAGCTGCCCTTGGCCCAAAGTTGCCTTGTTGTAGCTGCCCCCTGATTAGGAAGGGTCAAGCAACATTTCAGATGATGTGAGAGAGAGACCTATATGAGTGCCAGGTCTAGAGCACAGTCAGCAGACAGCAACTTGCTCAGAAAGATGCAAAGCTAGTAGGGTGGTAATGTGCTGTGCACTTTCCCCAGCAGCTGCTGGAGCAGCTGCTCCTCATAGGGTAGAGGCCTCTACCCAGATGAAGGTTTTGATGGTGAATTCATCCCTACAAGTCCTATGCTGCAGGGGTTGCCTGTGGCTTTTCTGAGGCTGGAAGAGATGATCTTCCATCCTATAAGAGGTGTTGCTGTTGTTGAAGAGCTGATGGGAGGAAATCAGTTGGCTGTGCAATGTCAGAGATAGTCAGGGGTATGGGGGTCCAGGTAGGGGAACTGTGTGTGGTCAACTAAATGGTTCCATAGAACCCTGTTTGAGGATCAACATCTGCTTGGGAGAGATGGGATCCACCTCACTAAGCAGGACAAAGGCATCTTTGCCAGCAGGATGGCTGACTTGGTACAAAAATCTTAAATTACAAATTATGTGCGAGTGTTAACAGCAGCCCTGTAAGAGTGATGGACAGAGCTGACAAACAAAGAGTCTAGGGCGATGTGTACAAAAAGGAAGCCAAAATCAACACAAGGGGGGGTCACTTCCAACATTTACATGTAAGCAAGGAAGGTCCCACAAGGCACTATAGAAGTAGGGGGGAAGAGAAACAGACTTTCTGGGAAATGAGCATGTTGGCAGTGCCTCTCTGAAGAACCTGTGCATCAATGCACAGGCTGAAGGTATTTCTAGACCATAACTTAGACAGCTTTTGCACATTTTCAGTGTACAGTTGTGAGCAGCCTGATGGCTAAAACAGTGAGGGCAGGAGCTCATGCAGGCTTAAAATTGGAGGATAGTCTAATGGAATTTTTCACTGGTGCTGCCTGAGAGAAGAAGGTGGGTTCCATGAACCCATTTTTTTTTCTTAGACTCTCCAGGTGGATGCTGTTACTGGATGATAAAGCACCTCTGCCATATGCAATACCCTTCTTAAAACTGAAGTGTCCTGAATAACTGAAATAGAAAAAAGAGGTCTCCCCTGTCCTGATGAATTTCTCTTCCTCAGCCAGTGGTGAGTTCTCACTGTGCAAGCTTTCATGGAGCTCACTTGTGCATCTGCTTAGGTTTCTGCCTGTACTGGAGGTGATCTTCAATCCCTAGACCAGACTCTGCTCACCCACCCCTGGCTGCAGGGCAGTCTTATGACAGAAACCTTCAGCCTTCCTCTAGTGGGGCAGAGGCAATAAGGCCAGCTATCCACTTATATTAGTAGCCTAAACCATGCACAGAAATTGCAGACCCAGGAACCTGGCTTTAGGGCCCAGAGAACTGGACTCCACCTGGGAGATGGGGTTCTTGTACCTGCTGTGCCACCCTGAGGTGGGGACAGGCACTGCACTCTGCCTGGGCTCTCTAGCACCCTCTAAAGAAAAATAGATCTGCTAAAAACCAGGATCTCACTATCCATCCTTTTCATTGAAGAGACGATTTTTCTTTCTCCCTGGCTGTTTGTGCTCCTGTTTAATCACTTCAAACCACCCTGGGACTGCTGCTTATCTTCAGGTTCCTGGGGGATCAGCTGAGTGTAAGTGCTCAATCTTGAAGTAGTTTTTTATCCCTGTGGTTTAGTACACCTGGCTGAACTTGCTGACAAATCTCCTTAGCACCATGGCTTACTGTAGATACTGAAGAGATATGCTTGTTCCAGAAATTCTAGGTGAACTTCAGAATTTATTGATGGCAGGGTTGATTTCATTGGTTTCTTTTTCTGTGACAGAAGTGCCATTTTAAATTTTTTTTTTTTTCCATTAAGTTTTGTGGTTTTGGTTTTTGTGGGTGTTTTTGTGTGTGTGCAGTGTGTTTTTGTGTGTTTTGTTTGGTTGGTTGGGGTTTTTTTTGTTGGTTTGTTAAACTGTTCCCCTCTTTACTCAAACAGCCCTTTAGATGAGAAGACGACTACAACCACATAAAACCTACATTATCCAAGGGATATCCTGCAGGGGGAAGATGGACCTCAACAACTCCATGGAAGTTATAAAGCGAAGGCCTTTGTTACTGGTACATCCCTTGTTTAAATAGAGCAAGCTTCACTAATCACGCACACCAACAACAGTGATGATTGGATACATGCGATACCCACACACTGTTCACATGCCTAAATCTACTACATGACTGGTTGCTATCTAAGTCGCCCAGTACTCCCCACGTTCTGTTTTTCTCTTACAGCTTTGAAATCAATGTCTGTCTGTCTGTGTGTATGGGGCAGACCTCACCTTGTCTTTCTGCTCTGGAACAAGGTCCTCCAAAAGTCTTAGGTCATTTCAGGTTGACAAATGCAACTCTCATTTCTTATAAGTACTTTTTGAAAGCTATACAAAAAGCTACGTAATCCATCAGAAAAGAGTTCTGCTTTCTGAATAGTTGAGCTGTGTTTCCTTCCTGCCCCAGTTCTGTCTATACTCACCCACTGACTAAAGCGAGGAATATGCAGCGAAACAGGGAGGCAGGGAAGGATGGATTTAGCCCCAAATGTGTCTCCCTAGATTTCAAAAAATGTTAGCAGAGCACTTACACAAGTTCACAGCTTAAAATGTGGCCATCCTGAAGAAAAACACTTCGCTGAATTTCTTCAATACAGATGAAAATGCAGGCTCTGTGTGTTGCTTTTCATGCTCACTGGCCACTTGTGTAATGCTTGTAACAAACCTGATGTTTTTCTAAGGAACACGTGTACAAACACCCCACTACACACATCAGCAGAAATCTGAATACTGGAATTGACCAAAACTTACTTTCTATGGATGTATTCAAGGATGAATTGTGTAAAGACTCTTCTATGTTATGCTGAGGTTTTTTCCTTCAAAAGGGAAATTTCTGTCTTTTCTCTCCTCAGGAAAACGTGAAAACTTACTATATTGCACATTTATGCCTTTCTGTTATTTTTTGTTGTAATTATCCAGTGGTGGCCATGATGGCTGCTAGAGAGACAAGGGCAGTCCTTTGATCAGAGAGAAATCAAGTGGCACTCGAGTAAAACACAGTTCTTGGACATTTTTAGCATGTTGTGAGGCCGTGTTTTATGACCTGTTTGTAGACATGGTGGCATGAGAGCCTCCAGGAAGTGAGCCAATGAGGGTTTCTAAGATTGATCTTGTTCAGATGCTGTTCAGCATCTCACAGACGAATCCTGTGTGGGAGCATCAGCATCATGCTTATCTCATAGTTGTCAGAGCTCAGCTGTAAGTGTTTGGTGTCTCGAGATTCTTAGATAAATGATAACTTTGCATATGCTCCTATTAAGTTTGGGAAACTGGGCTAAAGATGTCAACATAGGCTTAATTACTGTAAAATAAAGTTTACACTAATATAAAGTATACTAGATTGAAAGCTGGACCTGTCTTCCTCTCAAACTATGCTATTTAGAATGAACTTGAAAAACTTGTGGCTTATTGGATCATCTTCACTTTAATCTTACCACTTAACTTCCAGGAATGCCTCATTTCAGTACCAAATAAATCAGAGGGCTTCTCAGTGGAGTATGTTACTTTATGTACAAGGCCATGATCTTATCTGTGTCTTAAATTATAGTTTTTGACTACTCTAGAAGCCAACATAAAAAATTGTAGCATTAGCAGATTATTATCAAGATAGCAAAAAGCTGAGGAATAGATGCTTGGATAAGAGATAACATGTCAGAAATGGATTTCTCCCTCACTCCTAGTAAGAAATCTATCTCCATAATGACAGTGCTCAGACTGAAGCTACAAATCTGCAAACAAGCACTTGTATAGTTCCCTTCTTCTAGGTAGGCAGAGCCCAAGGATTTTGTGGAATAAAATTTTGTAATAGCATTTTGTAATAACATTCTTATTATAAATCTATCACAGAATCATCTAGGTTGGAAAAGACCCATGGGATCATCATGTCCAATCATTAACCCTACTCTACAAGTTCTCCCCTAGACCATATCCCCCAACACTACATCCAAGCAATTCTTAAACACATCCAGGGATGGCGATTCAACCACCTCCCTGGGCAGCCTATTCCAATATCCCACCACTCTTTCCGTGAAGAATTTTTTCCTAGTGTCTCGTCTAAACCTACCTGGTTTCAGCTTGAAGCCATTCCCTCTGGTTCTGTCACTAATGATCCGAGAGGAGAGACCAGCACCAACCTCTCCACAATGTCCTTTCAGGTAGTTGTAGAGAGTGATGAGATCTCCCCTCGGCCTCCTCTTCCTCAAACTAAACAGACCTAATCTATGGTCTAAATCTATGTTCTTAAGGTTTTCTGCCTTGGTTAGGAAAGTTAATTCAAGCTTGGCAGTTGGTACAAAAATGTTGGTCTGGCCTCATGATCAAGCTTTTATTTTTGATATTATAGATGGGAGCAAAACTTGACTGGTTGTGCTTTTTCTCATCATCAGACAAATTTCAAAATAGGAGTGTGACAGACCTCAGCTGCATGGGATTTAAATCTGAATGACTGATTTGGACAATAACACTCTTTGTCAGTGTTTGCACAGCAGTGGAACATAGTATAGCCTTCATGTCACCTGGGACCTTTGGGCAATGTGGACTTGAAGTATCTACTCATTTTATTTTTTCAGATATCATAGAATAGTACATCTAGTCTAACATGCTTGATGGTGGGTATGACACTTTATCTAATTCTTCCTCTATTAAGCCTAGGAACTTATTGAACCATGGACATATTTTAGGCTTTCATGAGCTGATGGATTGAATGAACCACAACCTCATTAAGTTCAGCAAAGACAAATGGGAAGCTCTAGAATGGAATGACATCATATGCCTGTACAAGTTGGACACTGCTTGACTAGAAAGTTACTAGGAACTTGGAAGAGGATGGTGTCTTACAGAAACAACTTAGAGTATTAACAGATGTGGAACTACAGTGTCCCAGCAAAACACTGGCAGACGCTGTGACTTGGTCTCCTAGGAAATGAGGAAACAGTTGTTAGGACACTGCCACACAGCACAATATAGTTTCCTTTGATCTGGCCATAACATTTTATCAGTACAAAATGGCTGTGCTTTTCCTAACCTCTCTAACGTGCCTTGATTTGATAGCCACATGAAGTCCTGTGGATGGACCGATGGAGCAGACAGAAGAGAAAATAAAAGATATTAGAAGATATTGAACTATAGATAGAAAAGAAGAACCAGGAATGCTTTTGTAATTCATGAGGTATTATTCATATGACTACATGGAGCAGGAGGATGTGTAGGTATGTTCTACATGTGAGGATGGGACTTTATGCTCCAAAGAGCAGTGACTGGCACAATGCATCACATGAGACCTGCTCCAATGGTATAAGCCTATTTCCTTCTCTCTTATTCAGTCTGTCCCTCGGAGTCATCTCCAGGACTGTCACAATGTCAGCTAGACCATTTCTAGTTAGATATAATCATCACACTAAAAAAATACTGAGAAAGAGCAAAGTAATCTCTATGAAGAACAGGATATAAATGCAGATTTTTCCTTTGCAGTAAAACTACTAAATCATGTCTTTTCAGCCTGAAAACTCAGTTGTTTGCACATGAAATTGGAGAGAAGAGGATATTTACTCTACCTGATCCCTTTGGTTCCCTACTGAAAAAATGAAGGGCTTTGATCTGAAATTAATGAAAAATAAGTATAATCTGTTTTATACAGAAGTACCCAGGAGACTTTTCTAATAGCACTTTCTTTTTTTTTTTTTTTTTACATTTTTTTTCATTGAAAGCAAGGAAACTTAGCAATGAAATACCTTTTTCAAGCTGACATGCACAGCACAATTTTTCTGCCCGAGTCTTTAACAGACTGCATGAGGAGATATCAGTCCCTTGACTATCCAGAGTTTACTCTTGTCCAAGCAGATTTGATTCTTCATCTTACTTCTGGAAAACGCACTTGTTGGAGAAAAGAACTTTTGTGATTGGGATGGTAAATTGAGTGGTTGCAGACTTTTAAAAGGTCCATTTTATATGACTTTTATATGCAGTTCTATATGACCAGTGAGTTACTGGAGTTCTATTGAGCACCTTTTGAAAAATCATAGAAGTGTTGGCTGGAGGGTGCCTCTGGACATTTCTAGTCTGTCCTCCTGCAAGGGCAAACTGCTAGACAACACTAAGTCACATCAGTCATGGCTTTACCTGTCTGAATCTTGAAGACCTCTGACAATAGAGTTCCTGTGCCACAGGAGCCCTTGAAAATTATAGAAAATATAGATGACAGCCCCTCTGTCATCTGTGTTAACTCATCATCCTACAACAGATGGCATGAAGTATCTTTGCAGGAATCTACAACTGAAGAAGAGAATGTGCCCACAGCTGCAGAAACAAAGATTAACTGGTTTGTTGCTTTTAGGGTGAATTAGTGTATTATACTTTAACAGCTTAAACTAGATCTGTATTTGGCACCTATACTTCTAGAAAAGTTTAAAAGGCTTTGGTTTCACTGAGTCTTAGCATAATCAGGTCCCAAACTGGGGATCAGGACATGCAGAATGGGTTAGGGGAGTTAATTACTGTTTAGAAACCAAGTGGCTCAGATTTTTTGCTGTCTTTTGAGAGCCCTAAAGCAAGTTTTTCACAATTTTTTCTTGAAAAATGTAAATATCCCACTATGAATGCATTGTTTCAAGCAAAAATCCTCAAGGCCTTGGTCTCCCACTGTGTACTCTGTGTTTCCGGATGATTGTGTGGGGAAGCCTTAGAAGCCAAGGAGCCATATACTGGTCTTTATTAATTTCTATATGCTTGCACATAATACAGAAAATAATTCAGTGCTGCACAGGCCTCTAAGCAGCTCTGATTTTATGGCGTGATTCTGGGCCTTCGTCTAGAATCACAGAATCATCTGGTTGGGAGGGATTTCTGGGTGCCAGTTGTCCAACCTGCTGCTCAAAGCAGGATTCAGAGCAGATCAGTTTGTGCAGAACACTGTCAGTCTGGGACTTGCAAAAATTTAAAGACACAGACTGTGCAACATCTCTGGGTAGCCTGTTCCTGTGCTGTGTTAAATTGCTCTGCATTTTTTCCCACCCTTACATCTTGTATGAACCTCTCTTGCTTCAGTTTATGATCCTTATGTATTTTTCTGCAGCTGGGCACTTAAGACCCTAGCTTCTTATTCTCAACACCAGCCTGTGAGGAATTGGAAGGTGGCTTTAAGATATCTCCAAAGCTTTATCTTGGGACATAAATGAGGAGTTGTGAAGGTTCTGGTCAGAAACAGATATGGAAAGCAAAGTGCTCCATGCACTCACTCTGCATTTTGGTGCATTCTCCACGAGCAAAGACAATCTCATAAGAACTGTCTGTGTGGAACATCACTCTGTACTGTTACTTATGGTCACCTCTGCAAGCCTGTAAAGTGACATGCCACACACAAAGACCAGTTATGTGGTAGACTTGGACATGATGTTGAAGTGGGAAGTATCACCAAATACTTGAAAACTCTCCATTTGTCTAGTCAGGGAATTTTGGAGAGGGCAGCTCCTCACAGAGATGTCAGACCTATCCCCTTTCCAGTTCTGAAGAGACCTCCTGTCTGGGCAGTTTCAGAGTGATTATATAGGAGAAATCCATGCTGTGAACATCAATCTCTTGCTACTGTGAGTAGCAAAAACATAGTCTGTGTAGTAGGGTGACCCCCTCTGCAGCACAGCAGAGCAATGGGCTTTCTGGCCAATTGATAAAAAGAATATATCTGCAGGTATCGCTTCCTGATGAACTTTAAAAGATTCCCTGAAATAAGAGCTTTTTATGTTTCTTCTAAAAGGATGGATAATCATGGATTTTGACTGGATTTCCTATAGGTCTGTGTTCAACTATACGAGCACAGCATCTGTTTCACATTTCCTTGACATCCTGCCTGGGTCATTTATTTATTTTTTTTGCCTCCCCCGTGACACCCAGCAGTCCTATTCTATTTCCACAGAGAAAACACAGTGGTTTTGCTTTGGACTTAAATGAAGCCAAAAAGCCATTTCTTAAAGTTTTTTGTCCTACTCCTACTGCTTGCGTTATTAATTAGGCAAAAGAGCAAGGAACTGTTGCTTAGAAATACACATCTGTGTTTTATCAGGTAGAAAAAAAACCCTTATATATCACTGTATGTCTTATCATCATGCTAAGTGTTAAACAGTGCAAGTAATTTACATTAACGATGCAACTCAATAAGCTTTCCTGTCAATTCAGCTGAGCAAATTATGCATAAAGCCCAGATTTCCTGCCCCCCCAACACCACTACAAAAGATGTTCCTTCACTTCTCAGACTTGGTCAAGAAAATTACTTCAGGAATAGAAATGAATTATATAAGGCTCTACCCTGGCCATCTGACAATCTTACATCTTCCCAGTAGGCACAGTACTAACTTTATCCCAGCACAGCGCTAGGGCTAATATGAGTCATCTGATAACCTCCTTATTGTGCATTGACCTCAACCTTGGACCAAAATAAACATAAATTAAATTACAAACCTATACTTGGTACTTTCTCTCTTTATTGTCTCTGAAGTTCTGAGAAGTGTGCACGACTTGGAGGCTTCGCTTTCTTTCCATCCGGCTGCTGTGAAATGGGAGCTGTGTCTCACAATATGTTCTTGCCTTTGTCCTTTAAAGAGCCTGTGGGCCTGATCCTGTTTTCAGTGGGTTCAGCACTGATGCTGCTCCATTCAGTTTAGGTGAATTACTTCTGACCGATGACGGTGTAATTGTGAGCAGGTGCCCTCTGTCACATGAGAAAAACAACGCATCTTTCTCTGAAGGCAAGACCTTGCTTCTAATGTCTAATGTCTTGACTTTCCCATTAATGGCTGGGAAGGATTTCAGTAGTTTTATAGTATTTTACCATTCTCCCTGCCTGAAAGACACATTCAACTTGGGGTTCTCCAGGAGGAGAATAGGGCATCTGGGGCAGGGATGTGGGGGGAGGATTTGTGATAAGCTTTTTGGCATAAAGTCTTCTTTGAAATAAATCCACTTTGAAGACACAAATCTCTATCTGCCTGCACCCCTCTAGCTAGGGGTCCCTTAGCCAAATGCTGCATCCAAGAATGACCACCTGAGGTGAACTCTATTGACAAGTGAGTGATGGCACATTGCCATGCATGGATATGGATTTATTAGAGCACTGGGCTGAGGCAGAGATAACCTCCATTCTGGGGCTTGCTCTGCTGCTGACAGGCTTTGTGTACTTCAGCTTGCTGGGTCTTTTCCCCATCTGTGAAAAGGGGCCCATCACTAAGGCTGGCTTGTTCCAAAGCTGTATGCGGTAGGGAAACTTTGGGGGGTTCGGTAGTTTGCCTGGAGAAGATTCCAACGGAGCTAATTTACAGAGAGAATGTTGAGTATCCCTGCACCAAAAACACAACTGCTTATCTTCTAATGCCTTGATTTAAAGTTCACTGAGCAGTTTTCTGTGTGTAAATTACAGAACAAGTCTACCTAAGACTCTGGAGCCATCCACTCCTGATTTATCTTGATGGGAATATTTGAAAAAGGGAAAAGCAGCTGTGAAGTCATGTTATTCTACAGACTGTCTCTGAACTGCTTGCTTTAAGGTAAGCCTTCCACCCTTCACTGTTCTTGCTGTGCATTTGTCATTTGCTCTCAAATGTCCAAAACCACTAAAGCAGGAAAGTAGTCCATAAAGAGAGAATAGGGAATGCAACACTTTTTAATATACATTTCCAGATACATTCTGCAAAAACTCCTTAAATGATTAAAAAGAAATAAAAAAATTATGCATTAATTTACAAGGATACATATTTCTACAAACAATTAATAATTCTCTAAATAAACACATCCTTGCAACCAAACTCATCCAGGTAAACATGCTCATGTAGGATTTGTACAAATCCTACAGTTATTTGGCATTGATAACTACCCTTGTATCTGGACAGTGTAAAGATGAATCAGACAGAAATTCCAGAGGTGAGTCAAGAAGTGTAGGTGGAAGACACTATTGAAACATGGAATAATTATTTCTAAAAAAGACCCTTAAAAAGTAGGGACTTGCAGACAGTACCAGCAGACTTTCAGTACTGAATCTGACCTGACTGAATAAAACAGGGAGAGAAAAGATGGTTATGTTCTGAGCAAGAGCCTACTCACTTAATTTGTACCCAGACTTCCTCAAAATGAAAGGATTCTTTCATCTGAAACATCGAGGTTCAACAGACCTTTTGTTTTACATGAAGCCTGAGGTATTCACCTCCTGTCACTTTACTGGTAAAGTGGTTTACCTCTTTTATAAGTTGATCAGAAGATCTTTGTACTCAGCAGAATATTCCCTTTATTGTCAGTCAGGTTGGGGTGATTTGTGCATTTTGTTGGGGTTTTTTTGTAGTTTGTTTGTTTGTGGGTTTTTTTGGTCTTTTTTTGTTTTTTTTAAGAGAAAGGGACTAATGATTAAGAAATGTATTCACTTTGAATATCAAAAGTCAGGTACCTTGAAGAGTGTGATCCTGGCAAGTAGAAAGAATCTGTGTTGAAAATCAGACTTCCTTTTCAACATGTACTAAGAATATACCAATGCAGCAGTGCCTTGTGGAAAAGTACTAATGAGCTCATGAGTAAGTTCAGTCTTCTCTGGAAGCAACATGATTTGTGGCTGGGGTAAGAATTTGAACTTGAGACCAAGTGTAGTGCCTCTTTAATAAGCATAGGAGAAAAAAACTAAGTCTCTGTTTGATTGTGGGGGTTTTTATCTTTTTTTTTTTTTCCCCTTTTTTCTTTTTCCTCTCCTCTCCTCTCCTCTCCTCTCCTCTCCTCTCCTCTCCTCTCCTCTCCTCTCCTCTCCTCTCCTCTCC